>OMLI01090020.1:0-13606 GCA_900302605.1 Rondeletia loricata | reverse complement strand
GTCGGAACTACCTGTTGTATAATTAATGATAATGTATTCTAAAATTTTCTTGAAACAAGTGAAATCGCACTAAAATGTGAAATTGCTGATTTTTTCCCCCTTGTTTTAATCAGAATACGATTTTCAGACTCAACGCTAGATTCAATGACTTTGTAAGATTGGTTGATTGATTAATACAGTGTAATATACACTGGTTTCCTCACACTGTGCCGAGATGATTTTGAATTATTTTCTCAATAAAAACCACAGCAGTTTCTACTATTACATAAACTCCTTCAAAAGTTGAAGCATGGTGCATACTCCCCCCTTTCTCTTTCTCTTTCCCTCTCTCCAATTCCCCAGGTCCGTGAAGCGTTGAGTGGGACCCTGCCCAGTGAGGTCCAGATCCCTCTAGAGGAGGTGCAGAACCCCTGCAGGCTGGTCCTCAGACCTCCTGGCCTGGGAGGACAGCAGTTTAACAGGTCTTCCCCCTCCAGGGCCCACCATGGACCACTAGGCCCCAAGAGCCTCCTAATCTGGGCCATGGTCCTACTGCTGTCCAGCCTATTTACACTTTATTGAGTAAGAGTTTTGTTGTGATCAAAGTGCATAATCTTTGATATAAAAGAGTAGGTCATCACAGCACTCTAGAGGTCAATGGGTAGAGTATGGCAGTCAGGGTAAGGGGAGTTGGTTCCCTGTGTTGCCACCCATACCAAAGAAAGATGCAGTCGTAATGTGTACCATTTGGTAAAAGCTCAATTTGGTAGATATTTAAATTGATTTACAGCACTGAATGCAGACATTTTTAGTCTTCACTCATTTCACAGGTTTACACCATATAGTGTAGGCCATCAGTCCTCTGAAAGGCACTTTACCTTTTGAATTATCTGTACAACAATAATATCATTTGAAGGATACTAAATGAAACAGATAAATCGAACTGCTGAGATTGCATTTTTGAATTTTCTAGTTTTAAGTTGAAATCAGATTTTGTAGCTTTTGTTTCTCCTGGGTTTTGTTGACTTGCAGTTACACACCGGAGCTGCCTAGCACAACCACAGTCTTCTATTGTTGACCAGTGAGCAGCTTCACTGGAACAATTGGAGGTTAGGTTACTGTAGGTCAGGGTTAGGTTATTCTAGGTTATTTTAGGTTAGGATAGGTTTGATTGCACTGCAGTGCATAATGTAGCATTATTCTATTTCGCTTATTTGAATATCATACAGGATTATCTATTGGTGCAATATACATTTTGAATATTTAAAAAAACAGCTTCAACAACACAATGTATGTGGAGGAGTTTATGAACAGATTATTTTATATTACAGCATAACCAGATTCTATGGAAATATAGAAAACATATTGTGTATTTTAGCATGATCGTTTTTGCCTTTAATTGAAAACTGCCTTTCCGTTTCTCGTTTCCATAACTGAAATGAAATATTTCACTTGGAACAGCAGAAACACAAAGGAAAAGTGTGAAGACCTGGCTTGTTAATGTTTTATTGAGTCATATAAAACACTGTTGGCCTGTGCACATCATTTAGTCTACAGGAAAAGGAACACATTTGTCCGCTGCGCTGTATGGTACCCCGGAAAGCACTTCTCAAGCCTGTCAGCATAAATATTGTCCAAATGTAACAGTTAAAAAAGTATTCATGTACACACTTTTCTCTTATCAACAATGCAAATCTCTGTCCAGTACAAAGCAATCATAAATTACAACTTTTTTTTTAATGGTTTTATGATTTCTGGCATCCACATTTACAAACTGGATTCTGTGCCACCTACAGCACAACCCAACTTAAACCTTTTGTTCATTACATCATATGTTCTCTTACGTCATTGGGGAAATGCTGACAAAATAAATAAAATAAATATAGAGGTGTTTTTCCACTATCAAATAGCAGTTTTAGGTTCAAAATTTGGCACACTCTGTGAAAACTGTTGTAACATCTGTACTACTCAAGATTGTTCTGTCTGGCAAGTTGTCAAATATAGGTTTATTATCACATATAAAGAAGTCTTTTTTTGTAAGCCACAAACAGGAAATACTGACATGAAAATTGTGTTTGACAGTTTGATACACAAAACGTAGATTTTTGAGGGAGAAAAATAACAGCTTTCAGTTGTCCATGTAAAGAATGGCAAAGCCGTGTTCATAGATGTATATGTACCTCAGTGTGTGCCAATATCCTACAAGAACAGAATAAACTTATGTTGTGCTCAAAAGTCCATACTTCATAATAAAAGTATCAGTATCATGAGTCTCGACCCAGAACTGTCTGGAAGCTGAGCTGGTGCTGCCCCCTGTGGCCAGGGGTGGAATGTGTCTTGTTGAGGCGGAGTGGTGACCTCTATAGCAGCTCCTAATTGTTGGTCAAGAGTAGATAGTGATGACCTCCCGACCTCCCCCTCTCACCAGCAGCACTCTCTCCAAGCCCTCAGTCAACACCTCCAGAAACTCCATATCTGAGGCAGAGGTTAAGGTAGTAGGCCTATCACTAACCAAATGACAGCCCAAAGGAAAAGTATAGAGGGCTTTCAGGTGATGTAACGCACTCTCTGGCGGCCATAGCAGAGGTCAGCTCTTGGGTAACAGTGGCTATGAACAGCTGATTGTGTTTTGAAAGGTACAACTTGGTCGTCTCTATACATGGTTAATTACCTGCGCCCCATTCCGCCTGCTTGCCTGTTAGCAGGACATCTCAAAAAGTTATGAATGGATTTGCATGAAACTTTGTGGAAAGGTTGGGCATGGGGCAAGGAACTGATTAACTGGGTAGGGGAGGGAGGGGAGAGGAGGGCTAAGACCGTTCATCTTCCAGTTTTTCTTTCTTACCTACCGCAGCTTTAACATCGGTTGCTTTTCTAAATTAGCCTGCGGGCTAATTAGCTAACTAACACTACCAAAAATGTCAAGCTGACTCTTCTCAAGCTTCTCAACTCAGGAGTGCTCTGGAGTGGACAGTCTTCGTGTCACAGTGACCTAAATTTGGAAACAAATCTACAGTATCAGACTGTTCATTTGTACTTGTAACGTTACTAAATGGATACACCCACACCCCAGTAATCCTTTTTACATATCTCTTTTTCTAGCCTGTTATATAGGCTAATTAGCCATTATTTGTGCACAGCCGTTTCTCTAATGGACCTCCATGATGGTGCCAGACATGGTTGCTAGGTGATTTGTGACTCAACTGCCAAGCCTCTGTACTTCCTCTAGAACAGTCAATAGGCATTTTACGGCTAATGCAGTATGGGTGACTTCAACAAAAATGGTGCCAGAACCCTTTGTGTTTGGTCATATTGGCAAAGGATACAGTTCTCATCTCCGTCTGTGTTCCGAGGTGGCCCTGGCATGTTAAGCAGCACTAATCGAGCATCATGGGACTTGTTGACTATTACCTCGTTCAGCTTCACAGCTGTGTGCATTCGCCGCACGTTGGACTGGTCCCTGGAGGGCAGCAAGAGGGACAGTCAAAGAGAGAGAGGGATAGATCCACACGTCTTAATGAGAACTTTGGGGGAAAGTGTAAATGCAAGGGCAAATTCTAAGCATGCCTTCAAAGCCACTGTCTGAAACAGAGAAACCTACAGACAGGAGAGAGAAGAGTGATGGGAGAGGTTTTGAATATAGGTTTTACTGGTTAAATGAGGGACACAAGGGAACAAGCTGTTCACGCTCATGCTGAACAGAACAGAAGCCGACTCACGGTTTGAGGCTGATGAGTTCTCTGAAGTTCTCTGGTGCGTTGTTCCTGTTCCTCCTCTCAGCCTCACACTTCTCCCGGGTCCAAGTCATCTGGACCTTCTCTGGAGGAGGCTCCACCACCTCCTCTTCCTCATCAGAGTATAGACTGCCCATACGTACCAAGGAGTGCCTGTCCTTCACCAGCTGGGCCTGCAGGCGGCCGAGTGAATGTGATGAGACAGCATTTTCTATACATTTTAGGCATTTAGCTGACTTATTCAGAGCAAGTAACAGTAAGAGTAACCCTAACTAACCCTTGAATAAGCAAAATTCCTGAATTGCACCACTACAAGCAACCAATACTAAAGAATGCAAAAGTCAGAACATGGGAATACAGTAGTATTGCTCAAGGACCCTGGTCATTTATAACTGTTGTGAGTTTGTCAGTGATTTTAATCTGGAGTAAATCTGACTTGTGCATAATAGTATTTTGTCAACTATTTTTGTCACCATAAAATAATAACCTAGAGTGAATCTACATCTCAGTAATTTGGATTACATAACTGATTTTGCAGTAAGTTTAGAGGAAGACTACTGGCTTGTGCAGGTGACAGTAGCTTAACATGAACATAACAGCAAATTGCAAATTGTTTAACACCTTGTATAATTCTTTTCATGTCAATTTGCTCCTGGCGTTCAACATTATGAAATCTTCTGAGGTGCAATGACATGAGCCATTAGACATGTCAGAACAGTTTGCATCTTTACACATCAAGGATGTTATCAAAGCAGTCAAATCTGTGGTTGTGCCGAATTAAATATCATAAGCCTAACTTGTATGAATGCACCCCTGGCAAACAGCATTTGGAGTAATTCTCAATTGCATGAGGTCTCCATGTCAAATTATTACAATACAAACACAATATTTTAGACGAAAGCAGAGAACCAAGCCTCCAATCTTTGGTGTCGTACAGCCTGGGATTGCTCCACTGATAATGAACAGGAGATTTTGTGAAGTTGTAGAATGTTTATTCACACCAAAGTGATAATTATTTAGCAGTAGTGGCAACAGTCCTGAATAAGTGCATGCATCGAGAAAATCAGCAGGGATCAGTGAAGGTTATTATCTTTCCCAAATATTATTATTATTATTATTAGTCACCCTTCCTGTGGAGTGGGCTGAGAGAAAATGTTTAACTCGGGAATCAACATAGTAAAAAAGACACAAACATACCTCCCTATCTCTCTCTGCACTGGACAGCCTCATTTGCCTCAACATCTGGGACCTCTGCTCCATCATTAGGGTCCGCTCATAGGTGTATGCTGAGATGTCACTGTCATGCTGAAACCCCAACATCATTTTTTATGATTAATGTCACTGCAACACAAGCTTCTGTTAACATGGACAAATGGACCATAACAGTAAAGGAATTAAAGAAAGTTTGTGTTTTTTTCTTCCTGTATGGATGGCTGAGTTTCCTCCTGCTTCCACTACAGGGCAAGCAGTGGCTTGCTTGTTTAAGGCAATCAATTTCTTCTGGAAAAAGTAGTTATTTTTCTTTGTTTTGGCACCTTGTAGCAAAGAAACATGACTGTTTAGTTAGGATATAGTTGGGATATTTTCTGTTGCAGCTTCCAATCTTGTGTTAAATTCAGTTTGAGTTAGTCCTTACACTGAAAAGACCTATTTGGCTTTTTCTAGCTTTTGTGCTTGTACTGTATAAAAGGGACTCTTCTCACCATCTCTACCACTTCCACCTCAGCCTCTATTCTCAGCTGGTAAAGGAATGTGGCCAGATCCTTCTTCATCTGGATGCTGTTGTCATCCATCTGGGCCACGGTGAAGATGCGCATCTTGCACTTCCTCCAAACCTGAAACACAATCAAGTGCAATACCATGTGTAAACCTTCAGTTTGTCATTGCATTCATGGATACCGTGAAATATAATATATCATATATATAATATTCATAATCATTGTTACTCTATGCTATTTTGTTTTAACATCCTTTTGGAGTTAAATGTTTGAAAACTATACCTTTGAACCACAAGCGAGAAAACAGGAACACATTTTAAGTTAATGACGGTATCACTTCACTTTTTCATGATAATAATGACGGGTAAGTAAGGATTTTAGGTTTAATCGAGGTTGGTTTACCGACTAAATCATTAGGTTTCTGATGTACTAGCTAGCGCTATAGCCTAATATCAGATGGCATAGAATGACCATTATTGTTTCCTAACAGGTTATTTCCCTTTCTCTACTGATGAAACCCTCCAGAAATTTAAATGTGCAGCTTATATATAGATTTAGTATTTTTGTCACAATTGGAGAGCAGCAGAAACACAGAGAACAGCAGAGAGAAGGAGTTTAAACAGATGAACAGAGGACAGCAGCCAAATCCACTAGAACAGTAAGTGGACAAGGAGTATTACAAAAATATATGCAGAAAATTATATTATTTTACTTTGGGGCAAGCAACAGTAGCCAAACATACAATGACAGTATACATGTTTTTCTGGGCTCTTTCAAATAGAAAATACCTTAAAATTGATTTAATTTGATGCAATTTAGTCTTAATGTGCTTCAAAACTGGATTGATAATTAAATGTTACCATTAAAACATATTCCTACAGTTTCCCCATTGAAACAGTTGACCTCATTGTAAACAGTCAGATAGAACCTTATAGAAACCAAAGGTAAGGTTGTATTTCTGTTTGGGCCCTGTTAAAAAAAATCTAATTTCTAATTGTCCCAGGATTTTGATATTTTGTATTCAAAGTACCATGGGGGTGGAGGCCTTGTTGAGCTATAAAGATTTTACTTTTGTTACAGTTTTGCCAGCTGGAATGTCAAATGCTGATATTAATGCTCAATATCTCAGAATTGCACTCTGCCTAGATAGAACCTTATAATTCCAAGCTCACAAGTAGGTAACTTAAGTCGTTGTTTAAAAAAATAACACTTTTAATACACTGGATCCTCTATAAGTTAGAGATTGTAAATTATGTAAAAAATATTAACTCTGTCCTCTCACTTTATGCTGTTTGAGCAAGAAAGGCAGCAGCATTAGCATTCCCCCATCATGGACGATCCACCACACGTCGATGTTGCCGTCTGTGAAGCGTTCATTGTTACTGGGGTAGAAGGACACGTTTTTGGGCACCATCAGGGCCAGGTGGGCAGATGTGGTGCAGCGTACTGTGTCTGGGTAGAGATGGACACATGGAGGCAGAGACAGTCACCTTTACAATTTGCTTTATGCTTTTTGGAACTTTCTTGTCCCATGATACCTACAAATACAGGTCTATTTTACCCTAGTGTTTAAAACATTACAAACGTAAACAAACATGTCACAGCTTCAAAATACATGTAAAATATAGCTTTAATTGTCACATGCTTTCAGCCCTTGTATCAAAAGCTCACACAAGACATTTCAGAGTGAAAAACTAGGTAATTCCAATAAATACTATGTAATCAAAGCCAGTAATGGGGTAACAGTATTTCAACAGGGGTGCCATCACCTTTAAACAAGTCCCATGTTATGTGGACAGTATTACAGTGAGTATCTTACTGATAAAAGTCTTCCACGCGCGAGGATCCTCACTCTGTCTCCAGCCGTATGGCCAGCCCATCACCACTGTGTTGTGCTTCATGCCTCCCAGGCCACAGGACTGGATCAGATGGGCAATGCCCTCCCGCACCTTAGATGCCACCACCACCTGGCAGAAACCCTTCACCCGCTCAATCTCCATCATGTTCTTAATGGCCTGGCAGGAAGAAGGTAGATCAAAAGGTGGGTAGACTGAACTTCAGTCCACGATCACAATAAGGCGAACAACCATCATATAATATGTATATATAAACAATTATTTTTACAGAAGGGTATTATTTTATTTAATCAAAAAGGCTCTGTTTCTTTGTTTAATCAGTCTGATACTACTTATCATAATACATGCTTTGAATTTAGATCATAAACATTTATATGGCCTTTAAATTTGGGCAAAATCTGTTCCACAGGTGAAAATGTAGGTAAAATGAATTAATATAGCACAGCACAGCTACTGCATACAATAGAGAACTGTATAGTAAAGTATACATCCCTCTCCAGTATCTACCTGTTCAGCTGCCTGTGTCTCCCCATAGCTGTCCAGGAAGTTGCCCTGGATGACAGAGCCCACTATGGTCAGACCCTTCCCTGCCTTCAGCTGCGAGGCAAAGGTCAGCAGCCGGGGATATTTCACATGGAGGTCCTCATCCAGCTTCAACAGCACCAACAGCTGAGGTCTGTAGTGCACAGAAAAAAGGCCCAATCCAAAACTGCACTTTGGCACTCCCTGTTGATAGACTGTCACCCCACCATTGAGAAAAAGCCACTCTGGGCTGTCTCTGTCAAAGAAGGGAGTGCAGCAGAGTTTTGGAATGTTTATAACTGCAGCAAATGGTGTCAAGCTAACCGGCTTAACTTCCCAGAATCGCCAGAGGGCTTATTACTTTAACGTGTAACTGGCAATTGACACTTACTCATCATCCATTCATCATATCAGCTATCTTAACTGCTGGTAAATCCCTCTCACATTGTGCACTGTGTTGCAGTGCAATGTAACTGGACTGGAGTGCTCTACTGTGTAGGTTGCATAGCAACAGCACCAGTCTGGAGGACTGTTATCATATCTTTCCATTACAAATATGAATGATATAATTGTTGATACACTTTTGTATAATAGCAACATTGCACTCAAAGTCGTGCTTCAACCGCAGCACAGCAGTGCCACTATCTCACAGTATAGCACTCCTTCTGTATTGCGTAACACATAACACCAGACATTTTCGACCTGGAACCTATTTTCCCATCATTTTCCATCATACTGATTGATTCTGACCAAAATCCAGACAAGTGCTTGACTATAATTAAAGGTCACTATTTCTAACTTTGAAAGGCCTTAACTCCTACACTGTTAAGTCCTTTTGACACGAAATTGGCTACACACATCCAGCTATCCTTATAAATTACACTGATTGGCCTAATGAGGGTGCTATAATTAAAGGTCAACATCTCAAACTCTGAAAGGCCGTAACTGCAACACTGCTTTTGTTGAAACTTGGACGGATGATGCATCTTATTAATGACTGGCCAAAGGGTGCCTGCATCATTCATTGGGGACGACATATTTACTGTTGCCTTGTTTTGCCGGGGACAGTTTAATCCTCTTCAGTCCTCTTCTTCCCTGTGTCCCCCCTGCTTCCTATACCCTTGCATGGAGGAATGGTATATCTCACCACTGCGTTCCAGCATTTGTCAAAATTAAACCGATTAGGCACCACATCGTTCATTCATTAGTCCAGGTGTCACACATGATATCTCAGATACCACTGATTGGATTTTGATGAAACTCACTACTGCATTCTGACATTTTCAAAATGACCCTGATTGGCAGAAGAGGTGCGGTACAATTACAGGTAAAAACAAGGTGACGTATTTGTTACTGGCCGGAGGGGGACTGCATCATTCGTGGTTGACAACATGTTTACTGGTGCCTTGGTTATATATGCATTCTTCACAAGTGAACACACATGTGAAATAACCTTTCATGTCCCAACGTGCTGTCCATAATGGTAACAATGTGGAGTGTAACTTAAGTGTCATGTTGAGTGTCATGTTGTTTGTGAGGAGACATTCAGAGCATCTCCTGTAGGTGCAGCTATACCTCCAGTTCTTGGTGTGCGGGGGTCCGACCTCGAGTCTTAGCAGGGCGTAGCGTGCAGCGCTGAGGGACAAGCCTCTTATCCCGTCTCCCCACTCCTTTTCTGCTCTGTATTTGTGTGTGAGTGAAAGAGAGAGATAAGGCACAAATAGAAAGAAAGGCATACAGAAACGGAGACAGTGATCAGATGTCCACCATCACTCCCCACAGAGAGACATAGGCATACAGTCTATGTCTCTCCACTTCCAACCCCGCATCCCTTCCTCTCAGGTAGTCCCATGAGAGGAGGAGGTACTGCATAATAGTACAGCAACATAGAAGACTCCAGACATACCCCTGGTACTCAATGTACTTGTAGATCATCCCAGCGATGCCCATGGCCACAATAGCGTAGTACCAGGAGGAGATGAACATTAGAGCCAGACACATACTCATGCCCAGGAAGGACAGAGCCCTATGGGAGTGAAACATAAACCCAGAAATTACTGTTCTGTACACTAACACAATTAACATGATTTACATGTATACATCATGCACCAAGCCTTCCAGCTGGTGTTCACATTTCATGGAGGCAACAGCAGCATTAAGGTTAGAGAGGTGGGCTTGTAATCGGAAGGTTGTTGGTTTGAACACCCGGGTCAGCTAGGAAAATCTGAGCGGGGGGAAATGAAAAACACTCCCTCCTCCCTCAAGAACTACTGTTGGACACTATTGAGCAAGAGCAATGCTCCCAACCCCTATGTGTTCCCCGCAAACCTTCCCTGGATAAATTCAGGTTAAAAAATAGAGCTATTCTTTTCCATTCTTTAGTATGACTCCTTTGAAAGTGTGAGCCTAGTGAAGTGCATACAAATAGGTAAAGTCTATCGCAGGGGTGCCCAACCTTTTTTAACAAGTGGCACAATATTAAGGTTAGAAGATTCCTATTACCTCAACATTTAAACCACATGACAGTATTGTACGTTGTTTATTATATGAAAGAACGCAGAAGCAAGATTTAATAAATTTCATGGGGCTACAAATCAGGTGGCTCTTGAGAGCTTGCTGGTGGTTAGTGACTCCATTTTATTATCAGGGGATGCCAAGGTTGAAAACGTATTATACCTCAATGCATACTTTCCTTCCCACCCCTATAAACAGACCAGGGTTGGGGCCATTCTTGAATTGAATTGAAAATGCATGGTAAATTCCAATGCAATTCCTGGAGATGGAATTGGTATTGGAATTGCACCCAGCTCTAAAGGAAACAGAATTGGAATTGAATTGGAATGACAGGAAACAGAATTGAATTCCATTAAATTCCACTTCTAAGAGAGGCTGTCTTGACATTATAAACATTATGAATCAAATAAAAGACAGTTAAAACAAATCAAATACATTCAATCATATTGTATGTATTACGCTTACATGTTATGCACCTGAAAGGTACCTTTAACATTTTATGATATTCAGTATTGATAATATATAACACTACGTGTAATCTCAGGTATGTGGTAAGAAAAAAAAAGAAAACTTGGAATTTCACAGAATTTCATTGAATTAAATTAAACTTCCTGAAATTCCAATTAAATTCCAATTCTGTTTCCTGTAGGTTTTTTCCAATTCCAATTCAACTGGGAATTGATGAGTTCATTCATTCATGAATCGACCCAAACCCTGCAGACTACACATTGTGACACCTATACTCACCAGTGGTAATATTTGAACCTTGGTCTCCAGTTGGGTGTGCGTAACAGAGTCTGCACTGCACAGGCTAAGTTCACAAAGAGATAGCACATCAAGAAGAACCTGTTGAATAAAGACAAAGTGAATTACAACACCTTCAAAAAGTGGATGATTTCACAGTATTGCAACTGGTCTTTATCAAATGGGGCAATTAAATGGAAAAGTCGGCAACATATCTGTGAGATGAGAATGTGTGGGTGTTGATGAATATGCGTGGGTCTGTATGTGTGCATGCGTGTATATGCATGTTTATGCATGTGTGTGTTTCTGTGTGTTCGCGTGTGTGTATGTGTATATGTGTGTGAGCTCACATGGAAAGGATAGGTGCCACCATATCCAGTGAGGCAATAAGGATACCCAGCTCAGCTATGAGACCGGTCAGCAGCAGTGCCCATGTGGGCTCTCCATTGGCCTTACCATGACCAAACACCTGAGACACAAAATACAGGACATTGTTTACTGACACAGCAGCAATACTTAACATGAAGGAATGCAAATCACCTCTTATTTGGCATCAGATTCAAATGAGCATGACTATTACCAGCACAACATATGTGATGCGGAAGTTATTTTGAATATTCAAATTACCACACATTTGGGAGATGATCAGATAAACAAACAATTGGGTTACTGTATTCTTTACTGTATGTCTGCCAAGCCTCTGGGAGCTGCTTTTGTATGGCAGTGAGATCTCTAACCATACCAAAGACATGCAGGTCAGGTGAACTGAAGTCTAAATTGCCCATTGGTGCGAGTGTGTTTGTGTGCAGTATGGTATATGAAGTAGCATATGATGTAGTTAGTATATTATGTAGTATATGTAGTATGCATATGATGATGTAGTATGTATATATGATGGTATGTAAAGCCCTTTGAGACATGCTTGTATAAAGGGCTATATAAATAAACATGATTAGATTAGATCAAAAAATAGGAGGTGGTATGGTTAAACAGTGCATGATTGACAGGCGTATTGTCCCACCCTCAGGAATGGAATAATGTTGTCCTTAGCGATAGCCTGAAGGAGACGTGGAGCCCCGGTGAGGGACTGCAGGCCTGCTCCGACCGTGGAGAAGAAGGAGCCAATGACGATGACCCAGGGTGAGGGCCAGGAGAGAGTCCCCACCACCAGGGTTTTACTGACTGCGTCCCCGAACCTGCAAGTATGGACAAGAATGAAATGTTGAATGTTGGCTGCTGCGCATGGAGTTAACCAACTGTTTTGATGCGCTGTTTAGTCCATACACTTACATTCAAGTTATTTTGTATTCCAGTATTACATTTTAGTACTCTGACAGCCCATTAGATAAGTGGTCATACAAATATATTTCAAAAATAATGAATAATAATGAATAATAAAGAATACAGATAAACTTACTTGTCCCTCAGGATGACTCCTTCAATACATGCCCCAAACAGAACCACAGAACTGAAATCTGAATACAGGAGGTCAAGGAGCACAAGGTGTCACACAGCTATGTCAAATTTGCTTTGCTATCCAGTTAGAAGAGGCAACCTTTCTGCCTCTTAGTCTTATTGCAAGCAGTCATCAAAATAAGGATACAAACAACTGACGTAGTGGTAATAGCCAAGATAGTTCCCACAGGGATAGACTTCTGAGCATCTCGGAGATCACCAGATCTGTTGGAGCCCGCCATGATACCTACAAAGAAATGAGGAGAATCGATAGAAACCAATGAACACGTCAAAACGATATCCCCTACTGGCCAGATTGGAGAATAGTCTGAAGCTTCCCTATTTTGCAGCTTACTGCATACAAATCTGGCAATTATTGTCAGTTATTCGTAATTGTTATTACGGTGTGGCAACACCGTCTAGAACAGCGTTTGTCTGTATGTCCGTCTGTCTGTCTGTCTGTCTGTATCCAGAAGTGGACCAATCACAGCTCACGTTGCTACGTGCATCAATCACAGCTGACGCTGTTACGTGCATGACGTCATGCAACATTGAGGGCAACCCCCCCCCCTGCGCACTTGGGCACACAGGCTGCGGAGCTACATGCATTTGATAGCACACTCACCGTACGGTCACACCGGGAGCGTCACGAGCAGCAAAAGCGGCCGGCAGTCATTCATTTTCAATGAGAGCTGGCGACTAGGAGCGTCCGGCGCCGTGTGCTGGGTGTGCAGCAGGAAACACGATGTAGCTATGATGATAGCTAACGCTGGCTGGCTAGCGCTAACGCTCGGTCGGTGTTTTTGTGTTGACTAGCTTTGGCTGCTAGATAGCTGGCGTTGGGTGGGACTTTGTGTGCGGGCTGCCGTGGCTGGAGATTGCAGGGAAGCCACACAGTTATTAGACTATGTCTTGTTTTTATTTACCCTTTATATTATCTCATTGAGATTAAAAATCTCTTTTACAAGAGCGTCCTGGCCAAGACAGGCAGCAGCACAATTAACAGGGTTACAGACATAACAACATATAACAATTTACAATAAATAAAAAATTACAGAATCACAAAATATAAAACATATTAATC
>OMLI01090018.1:0-13054 GCA_900302605.1 Rondeletia loricata | reverse complement strand
CATTTTGGAATGAAACTCTTTACATGATTCAAGTAAGCAACGAGACTGTTATTTACAGTTATTTACAGGTGTTACTAACAGTCTCGTTGCTTACTTGAATCATGTAAAGAGTTTCATTCCAAAATGAGATATCTACCATTTGGAAAAAGTGACACTTACTCTAAAATGATTGATAGCATAAAATGAAAACAAATTGTAGTTCCTTTTAAAGGATAGCAAAACTCCTTGGTTGACAAAATGATAACACTTTTACAAACTCAACCCTCTCTATATTTTAGAGATACTGAATGATGAACCTCAGGTAGTGATTTTTCCCAAAATGGATGTAAAACATTTTGGAATAGAAATCTTTATATTTCATTTTTAGTATTAGGGGGCTCATTTGCCCGGCAAACATTAATTACAAACATTTACAGTGTTTTCAAAACCTTTGCATTGATAGTTGGTGTATATGTAATATGCAATTTTTGTCAATATTCAATATTTTTCATCAGTCTTTTTGTAATATCGGTTGGATGAAACAGGGCAGAAGAGAGGGCCTGTTCCGTACTGTGGTCATGTCCAGAAGCCATGTTTGAATCATTTGTTGCCCAGTCCAATATGGGTGAGCTGCAGTTCTGTCTAACAGGGGAAGTGAAATGTAATTTTGATTCTGATTCTAATTTTGATAATTTGCCATCATCTGTCTGAGAGGAGGGTGAATAAACATGCCACCAGCATTCCTATCTCTCTCTCTCTCTCTCTCTCTCTCTCTCTCTGTGTGTGTGTGTGTGTGTGTGTGTGTGGTCAATGTATTTTGGTTACTTCTGGTCTCAGTCTTCATCTAACTAATAAAAGAGCAAACCGCCTTCTGTCTGTCTGTCTGTCTGTCTGTATCTTCCGTTTTCCTCGGACACCGTCGGCCCGACAGCATTGTGATTTGGCACGGGTACCGGATGGGGTCCCGCGCAGACGGGACCGGATTTTGGCCCCGCCCCAAAGACAGGGCTAAAAACGTCCATAAACGGGCATTGGCACTAGCGTAATCTGATTGATAGGTTGACTGAAGTTGAAGTATTGCTGCAGTGGTGGGAAAAAGTCCCTAGAGGGCACAACAGTCCTGTATTCCAGGTGGTACATTTGACCTGGTACTGATGCTCTGAAACCTGCAGAAATGGGTGAAAATGAGGTTCAGTGATGTTCAGCATCAACTTGAATTCACACATAAAGAAATAACATGAGACAGCCTAATTCAACAGGCTGAACTCCAAGTAAGGGGTTTGCTTCTATGATATTTAAGTCTACTTTACATGAGTCTACGGTAGATGGGCAGTGTTGTTTGTCCATGTTGCATATTGTCTGCCCTACAGACTCAATACTTTCAATATCTGGCATCCTCAGACCAAATGGTGCACTCACCATGTGAGGTCGTCTCATTTATTTTCCGCTATTTTAACTCGATCCTCAATAGACTGTCAAACTAAACTGTTTCGAGGTCAGTTGCGGCAGTACCAATCAATACAAACACCAAGACATCTGAAGAAAACCTGTTCCCAGATCAGCTATCTCACCAACCGTACTTCCTGATAGACCAATCAGCTGACAGACTCATGACAGGCAGGCCTTGCGCTTGCGCAGTAGCACACTTTTGCTATCAGGAATATGGCAGCGCCCTGAACCCTGTTGGGGAAGACGGCGTAACTGAGCACCTTTGGCATCGGACAGGGAAAACGGAGACGTACCGGCCGCACTCAGAGGAGAGTGGCGGCTGAGGGACGGCGACGCATTACATTTGTTAGCGATTTTACAGGTAAATGCACTTGTGATTGCCTGCCATCTCCTCCATGTTTGCGCTTGCTTGAACCCCGTTGCTAATGTCTGGCAATGGAAACCTGTCTAGTTAGCTCCTAGCTCGCGGCTAACCTAACGCGAGCTTCCATCGGCCCCCTTCTGCGTTTGGCGGACAGACACCAGTAACGACAGTACCGGGGCCTTCTGCGGCTCCAATAAGCTGTAGCAACAGTATCCACATTTGACTGCGACGCAAAAATGGTGCTGTCGTTCTTGTTTGTAGCCAGTCAGTGACTGTAGGCCTGCTGCAGTGAAGCAGACTGAGCTGCTTGGGACAGGTAGCGCTGCTTGTGTTGGGACTTGACAGGTCGACACCTGGCACCTTGCAACGTCAAACCGACTGTGTGCAAATTGTGACTTTTTGGGTGTATGGATGTTTCCGCTATTTTTTATATCTGTAGTCACGTGAAAATAATTAGCAAACTCACCTAGTTCAATTTGCAAGCAAGTGTTCCTGTAAAGAGTGCAATCCAAATAGAACCATAAAGTAGCACAAGAGTGCGCCCTTAAAGTTCCTGTTTTAGTGTAGGAATGTGATGTCTTTATTGTTAATGGGCAAAGAACAGGAGGACATTACAGCAAGGATTCAGTGCAGGAAATGCTTTCAAGAAGAGACCCACTGTTTTGTTGAGGGTGACAGTGAAGGGAGCACAGAGACCAACATGATATTCGGGTTATCTCTATGGATATGATGACTAGGTGCTTTATTTGATCAAAATCATAAGTGATGGTCTGGTTCAAGATGTCTCCCTGTAGATCTGTTGTTTTTTTACTGCACAATGTCTTCTTTTGGCTCAATTAAGTTTAATTGTAATGTAACTCCTCTGTCTATTCAATTATGGCAACAACGTTATTCAGCTTGATGTTGAATAAGAGCTTGCTCAAAAGATTAGGGGCATATACAGATCTAAAAGCCAATGACAATTTTTTATCCCAGGCTCTCGTACCCACATTGATGCTGAAAACTGTTTTCCTACTCTTACTCATCATACTTTTCAAAAGAATACAATTGATACATTTTTACAACAGCTGTGAGCAATATTTATGTTGAAACAGGCTAAAGTAAAACAAACTGAAGAGATGGCATGTTTACTTACACAGGGCTGATTTGGCAGCATGTAGCAGTATACTATTCAACAACAGTTATCTGACCTATGATTGCCATGAGACACATTATACCCAGTGGTTTCACCATGACAGTCAGTCTAGTTAAGTCATGGTTCACAGTCAGTACTCAGTCAGTACTGCTACACAGTCTGTCTTCAGTGGTTCAGATAGCCCCCTGCTGGGTCCCATTTGGACGTTTGCTACAATCCTCTTAGCAGTGCTACCTGGTTGAAAGCAAGGGCCAGTAGATGCTATGGCACTGTACTTACTGTCACAGCTACTCGCATAACAAGATCTCACTCCGCACTCTGTTAGCATTGATCGAAGCCTGTATTTCTTTTAACTTCATGAAAAGTTGTGAGACTTGTCTGAGACAGGTTGTCGTGTAGCTGCTGTGTACTTTGCTTTGGGCAGGGTTTCATTTGTATATGGCATTGGCTACTCATGTTTTTCTGCTAATCTCTGTCAAGGATGGCCCATGAAAGAGCTGGGAGGGGCAATCATATGACCTGGTCCTGGAATCTGCCATGTTCTTTTTATACACTTACCACAGTAATAGAAGTAAAACTGCACTGCCCTCCACAGTGCCGAAGAGCACGTGCTCCTATGCCTGTTGCTAACATCTCCTGTTGTGCCTTCCATCAGCCGCCGCTTTGGATTCGATTCATTATGCAGCTCCATGAACACCGTTGATGCAAAACCTGGCTCTTGAGTGTTCCTTTTAGCTTTGGTTCTCCAGCACAGACATCTTGCATGGGGGATTAATGAGATACTGCGACTGACTAATTTGTCTATTCCTCATCCAGTGTTGAGGCACTTGGAAGTCTGTATTTTGCGTACCGCCCTCTTTGACTGCCAGACACTCGTCCCCTTGATGAATGGTGGATTCTATCATTTGGACTTATTTTGCTGCTCCCTGCTGCATTTGCACGCTGACATGGAGAGGAAGGAAAACGAGAGTCAGTTATGTCCAGGATCCTGGCAGAATGCTGACACAGGTTCCCCTTGTCACAGTGCAGCGGCCAGCAAAGAGAGATTATTACTGCGCATAGGACAGAAGAGGCAACTGCTACCTCCCTCTAATGCATTACTCTACTGTGTTTTATTTAGCCTCTTTAGCCTTCATCTATTATTTGTTTGAAACTGTCTTTAGCATAAAGTATCACAGCTGTACTAATGTTTCAAGCAAAAACCTAAACTTTGTGTGTAGTCCTGGCTAGGCTTTATTGTACTTTATTTTACAGTGATCATAAGTTGAAAGCATGTAATTGGAATAGCACAGTCTTTGGACGTGGTACAGAAAAATAGGGTCTTAGTTAATCTAGTCTCCAGATTTGAGAACGGCTAGCAGTTAAATTGTGATTGTGCACACAACTTTGGTAGAGGACCCAGACACTAAGACATAGCCTAACCCTTTTTATCTAAAGATGATCAATAGGCCACGTTGGCGTTATACCAGACTGTATTAACATGTTGAACTGGTTCTCTGTTGTGCTGTCATTGGTGTTGATGATATCAGCACTGAAAATCGAAGAGGTCCTTCATTTTCTCTCTATTTTTGCTGAGCAGGTTGTATCCCTATGATGCCTTACTGGCAAGTATGCCTCTTTTCTCATTCTGCCTGTGAAAATGCATTCATGAAGGAGAGAGAATTATGTAAACTGCTCAAGTAGAAGTCATATACTGCCCGCGGCATTGGTTCTAGGACTAGTAGCTGAGGCCATGGCTATGAAGAATCAGTCAGTCAAGGAGCAGTGGAGTGCCCACTGTTGTTGAATAGATAATCACTCTGTTTACTCAGTGTAATAGAGAAGTTCTGATTGAGCTGATGCAGCAGTGGGACTCTTCCAGCCGAGGGAGTGTCTGTTGGGAGGCTCTCCCTTTGAGCTGTAGAATGTTTCATGGCTTTGTGAAGTGTATGGCAGTATATTGGAATGCATGTTACATCAATTTAATGCTGTAATGATGAACAAAGGTCATGGTGCATGTTTTTTGGTGACTTCTCAGAGAGCTGATGTTAATTGAGACGTAGCCTTGCTCATATGACTACCTCAGATCACTGTGCAAAGAGAATCCCTCCCCTTCTGCTATGCTCTATAATTAAATATATTTTGCAAGTAAGAAATGCTCAAGTCACCCACCCATTTATTTTATGAACTCTTTTCTATGTTGAATATGCTTACTTTTTGACCCTGATTATAACCACTGTGCTCCTGTGTTGTAGGTCCTGTAAGAAGATGAATGTCATCAAAGACAACAAAGACTTGGCCTGTTTCTACACCACCAAACACTCCTGGAGGGGAAAGTAAGACCCACAACTTGTTTGTTCCACCCCCCTTAACACCGATAGGATTTCAGGGGTGACGGCACAGCCTATTTCATGTGTTCTTTATATTGGTTTAAAGGGCAAAATTAGCCCTAACTATTCTCTTCATCGCCACTAAGGTGATGAAGCTACTGTATATGGTTTGGGAAAATCCTGAAATCCTGACTCAGTGCTTCCATTGTGTTGATTTCCTTATCTTGGCTGAAGACAATAGGTCTGCAGACCACTGTCAGCAGTCACTGATTAGTACTAGTGTGACCTGTGTGTTTTGTAGAGCTACAATGTGTTATGAAATGTAACCCAAATAACCAGATGGGGGCAGTGCAAATAGCACAGAATTGGACTCAGGCAAGATGACATCAATGTATTGACGTCCATTTGTTGTCTGCAGACAAAAGCACAAAAAGCTGCTTTGCCCAAGGGTACAGATATTATCCCTTCTCCAACTTCTTTCTCTAATACTTTCATAGCACGTAGGGGGGGGGGGAGAGAGAGAGAGACCATAGCGATAGTGAACAGAATTGGCTATAGTACACAGCTAACTGGTTAGTTAAAATCAACAATACCAGTTACAGTAAGTCCATTGCATTATAAAACAACATATAGTATCTGCAGCAGCATTATCCCTGCTCAGGCTCAAACCACAAATACATGAGATGGGATAATTTGATTAGCATGATGTAGGCTATAATACTGTACATTGTATATCTTGGTAGCTAGCTAGCAGTCACAAGATACACTCAAAGTATATATCAAGTTCTCAATCTCACCCAACTCAGTAAATACACAGTTGTACATGTGTATTAAACTTCCCTATTAAGATTGTAGGGACGAATGCATTTATTATGTGTATTCAGTAATGCACAGTGATATGAGATTTGATATTTTGGGGTCAATTTGTCCTTAACTGACCTCTTTCCCCAACAGGAAGGAAACATGGGGAAAGAGGGGCACAGTGGGGGGAGCTGTTATTGTAGGCCTACTTAGTCATTTTCTCATACCAGGTATTGAAATTAACTGAGATTTTGAGTAACTAGCCTATATGAATAGGTCCTTTACAGTAGAATGAATACATTTTCATTTTGTAGTAGGTAGGCTTGTACTTGTATTATGAGGTACTTGTATTCTTTCAGGGCACAGGCTACATATTTTTTACTTTATGAAGCAATATGTTTATGTGAACTGGTTCTAGATTGTCTTAAAGTAACACAATTAAGCTAACATGGAACAAGGAACCTAAAATTAGCTGGGACTTAACAAACTAGACCTAGCTATTTGGTAGCCCTCAGATCTAAAGAATGTGTTTCCAACCAAGCTCCACTTGGGACAGTGAGCCAATGGGATCACATTACCAATACCTGCTTTCTAAATGGCTTTGTCCCATTAAGGCCTGCCATTGACTTAGGTAACTTAAGCAGTGCTGCAGAGCATTAGCCATCATCAGAGCTTCATCCAGCTAATGCTTCCTGAAGTGTCCGCCAGAGACGGGTGTTGATGTGTGTGGAGTGGACACTGGACAGTGGACAGTGAGTCAGACAGGGCTTTGATAGATAGGTCAACAGAAAAAGAAAGAGAGGGGGGTTATTTAAGGATGGCCTCTTTTATCTAGCTTCAGACCAACCAAACAGGCCACAGTGGTTAGTAAATACTAAAACTAACTATCCACTTTGACTTTATCAGCCAACTCAGTTGTTAGAATAGAATATGACCTCCAAACAATGGTTGCTTATCTGCCAAAGTGCCACACAGAGTAGACATACTTGCTAGCCATAGCAAAAATGTACCAGCTTGTGGCTGGTAGCTAGTGTTAATTTTCCACCCTGGCCTTAGATAGAGGAAACTGTACTGCACTGTTCTATGTAGCCATACATAGAACATCTATGAATTGCACAGTTACTGTGTCAGAGATGAGAGGGAGCACAGCTCTTCACTGTGAATACAGAACATGTTCCCAAAAGCCAACTTTAATTACACTCATCCTTGATTAGCTTGCCCTCTTTGGCCATGTATAAAAAGTACTTCTGTCGTGCGAATTGTAGACGTGCAGGATGGTAGAGAGTATTTTGCATCACTTGACATGCCAACACCTCCAAGAGCTACAGCTGCGTGCAGAACACTTCACTCACTCTTAGAAATCAGGGTTCCAAAAGAGTTCTTTACGGAGGGGAAAGGCTCTACGTAGAACCATTTGCCTCTGAACAGCCCTTTTTTGTTGAAAAGATTCCTCAAGGGTTCTTTGTTAGACAAATAGTTATATCAAGAACCATTTTAATTTGAAGAACCCTTTTTGGAAGAAATAGTTCTGTGATCCTTTAGAGTCTGAGGGTGGTTTCACACTACGGACCCAGGGCCGTTTCCGAGCACGATTGCCCCCAAAGTCCGGATCGTTTGGTTAGTGTGAACACTGCGTTCCGCCCCCGGGAACGGATCACCGTTCCATTGAGAAGGTGGTCTGGGAACGGTTCAGTCGTCCCCGGGCACGGAACGATTCAAGTGTGAACACAACTGTACCAAAACACGGAAGAGGATTGCTGTAACAACGTGACGTAACGTAACTATTCGACCGTCCGTCCTGTTCAAAACATCAGCGACAATGACCGCGAAAGGATCACTCTGGTCTTCTGAAGAAGTTAAATGCCTGCTCGAAATTTGGGCAGACGAAAACATACAATCACAACTGGACAATACCCACACACAAAAATCTCCATTGTATAGGTTTTGTTGCAGCCTCTTGCGATTTGGAAATTGAAGTAGTTTATATTGCAATTTTCGATTTTTATTTTTTCAATTAATTATGCAGCTTTAGTCACACATTAAAAGATTCTTCACTTGTATTTAGTCTTGAGGGAGCTCGACCCTGCTGCTGTCACGAAACATGACTTTGTTTTTCACCTGTTTGTGCAAAAATGGAGCTTGAGAAGGAAGAGCAGCTCGCAGCATTTATTGTGCGTGTGCAGTCATTTGTGTCGAAAAAGAAAAACTTTAAGAAGGGTTACAGGGTTTGACATTCAGACCAGTTACTGGCCCGAACACTGAAAGTACTGGCCCATTAATGTGTCAGTGCATTTTGATGCTGCCGCTTTGAGACTTTGAGACTTTACCCTGCACTAATTATACTCACTTGTCTGCATAACTAGGAAATTCTCTGTATATTTTGCGGAAGACCTCACCTTTCACCACATCATGACCTAACCACGGCCACCGAGGCTGAAACTTTCTCTTCTCCTTCCATATTCCATATCACTGCTTCTCTCTCTGCTCTTCTTTCGATGCCTTTGTCTTAGGAAGAGATTTTTTTTTCTTGGCATCTGGCCAGATGACGGGGGCTTAAGAAACGTATTTAGCTAGCTAACTATAGTACTTTCTGCAACCTGGCAGCATTGATGTTGCTATGTAATTAGTGGCCCGCTTGGCCACTAAAAATCAATATTTGCTGGCCCGGAGCTCTGAGAAAACACTGTCGGGCGAGTCGGGGCGACTAGGCAAATGGCAATATCAAGCCACGGGCTAGACGCCGAATTTGGAGGAGAGAATGGTTGGGGAGATGGAGGGTATCATGGGTCGTCTGATCTGCAGAGAGTTGGACGTAAATTATAAAGCCACGACAATGATGTGTTGTTTTGTAGTTTCCACCTCTTCTGCCTGGTTTCCTCGTGAGATCTCATTGGTTATTGCTGCTCACCATTCTTAAGAATTGTCTTTACATATCTCACACCACAAGAGCATTGCAGATTTTGTGCTGACAAAATCAAACATGTTGGAAAATCTCTGGATGTCTGAGACGGCTCAAAGACTGGGTCAGTCTGCCTGCCTCTCTGACCCACTCAAACTGAACGAGTTTCAGTGACGGCTGCGTGCGCCGAGTTGGCTTCCACATGGGAATTTGTCTCAGATCTCAAAAACTTGTCTGGGTCAGCTAAATTGGGCCTAAAGTCTTGTAGTGTGTTACAGCAGCATTTTCTCTCCTCTCTGTGTCCATGATCATATTGGTTTTTTAAAGTCCCGTGACCCTAGCTTGTAGGGTTATATTAGATTTGGCTGTGATGTGTCCTACTGATGGATGTTTCCATGTTTTATACACAAATAGATTCTCTCAGGGCATTCTCTGTTTCAATTGTGAAGATTTTTTGCCTTCTAAGTACAGTAAGCTCTTTCAGACCACAGAAGATGCAAATCACCATCTCCTTTGAATGCCTTTATAGCTCATCATGTAATTGTTTGAACAATAGGGGAGCGTGGCTGCTACAGATGCTCTAGTCATGTTTATCTGCAATGTTAGGTCTAATACTTTAACAAGTTGTATTACTTAACAATACACAGGATCTGACGTAACTATCCCCCCTTGTACCTTGTGTTTGTGATATATTAAGATGCAACTTTCTTTTCAAGTCAGGTTGAAGTCAAATTGGTTGTTTCCGATTAATATTCAGACTGAGGTTAGTAGGTCTGTTGCACACGTTCAACTCTCCTTTCTCCATTCTCTCCATTCTCATAGTTTAGCCATGAATGGACACTGAAACATGAAGTTAAGAGTCCATTTGCTCAGTAATCTGGTTGAATGACTGATTCTATGGTCTGATAATCCAATTTAGGCTTAGACTACAAAGGACATCCTTTAAGATGCATATAAGAAAACAAAGTTCTTAGAAACTTTGAGTCTTTTGTGCATTCCTATGTGATTTGTTATCTTGTCTGTGTCTAGTGGATTTTGTAGCAGTAGCTTAGCTTTTTATATAGTCATGCAGTCTTCAGCTCTGTCTTCTTTGTGATAAACTGTGCATAATATGTGTGAAGAGGAGAGGCAGTTATTCAGAGGGTTTGGTCAGATAGCCTACAGGAAGTTGCAAAATTTGATACATTATGAAATCTTAGAACTGGAAGGCAAACCTCTAACGCTATGTTGTACAGCATGACTGAATGAAGAAGAGTAACCTATTTATTTTCACAAACTGTATCTGTGGTGTGACTGACAGTACTGTTAACTGTCACTGTAAAACTTGGTTTATAATGTGCTTTTTTTCTCATAAACGTCCTTTATGGAAAGGTTAAATTCCTGTGGACTCTTACTGTTAACATAAGTTTCCATTTCCCCTGCCAACTCAACTTCAACCCCCGCTCACCCCACCTTCCTACATACACATGATTGTATCCTAGCAGCTGACATTGGCTTCTTCAGCTATAGACAATGTCCCAGCTGCTCCTTTGTACTTATCACTGCATCACTTTGTAATGCAGTCGGCTGCAGATGTTTAGTATCTGTGCACTTTTTTACTGTAATTGGTGTGTTTTATTCAGAAAATCTGTCTCTTCTAACAGACTCCTTGAAGTTCTTCATGATCATCTTTATGCTGTTGTGACTTTTGAAGACAGACTTGACTTCTTTAAAATGTTTAAAACTAGAGCATCAAATGTGGTACTCATGAAATAGAGAAATAGGTTGTTACCCAATGACTCAGTTGGGAAGTGTGGCCTTGTCTAAATGAGATGCCACTTCTTCATGCACACCACACTATTGTTTTAAGCTATCACAATTATTTAAAACATTCATAACATCTATGAAATCTGAAAGCGGCCGGGCCTAATGTAAAGCATTTGGTGTTGTCATGAAGGAATTACCTGATTCTTCTTTATGGATGTATCTGTCCATGACTTCACCATCTGTGTTGGTTATTCAGTAGCCCTACCTAGCCTGGCCACGGCTGTCTGCCCAGATAGTATAAGAAAAATCTGCCCACAGAGAATTAATAATTAACCAGGCGTGTGTTGACACCCAGCTTAGCTAGCCAATTAGCTCCAAGGTCAAGGCTTCTTATAGAGAAGCAGCACCCTCAGACCAGGGCAGAGTCATGGACCTAGCACTTGTGCCCTAAGGTGACAGAAGCAGGGAATAGCAGAGAGGAAAACTGGGTTTGGGGAGCGGTGGAGAAAATAGAGAATTAGTATACTTGAGCGAGCTGTCTCATGGGCAGGTGCATGGAAATGACGTGACATTTGTGTAATTGTGGAAAGGGATGGAGATGGTGCTCTAGGATGAGTCTGGACCCATAGTATTCCACTTGAGCCTTGCCTCGGGCATCTGTCTGTCTTGTCTGTATGTGTTAGTAATTTACTCCACACACAAGTAAGCATTGACTTACTGGTGTATTGTGAAATGCACTAGGCAAATGTAAACTCTCAATTTGACTTTCTTTTACTTTTCTTTTTCATGGGACTATCAGTAGGCCTAAATGGTATCTGCGCCTCCTCTTTCTATCCAGGCCTAATGAGGATGTGCAAACAGGAGAGGACTCGAGGAGGCATGTCAGCATGTTCATTGTACAGGAATGTGTTTTACACAAATAAATACACACACACACACACACACACGTTTGTACTGGATACATTCAAACCCTTACGTTCAACCCTAAACTTGACACTCTTTAATACCTGCCTAACCTTAACTCTTTCCCAGATCTTAACCAAAACCTGTTTCTTACCCTAAGCCTAACCCTAAAATGGCCCATTTTCAAATCATGGAGTTGCCAAAATGTTGTGAGTTGACCAAAAATTCCTCATGTCTTATGTCAAAAACTCAAGCTGTTCCTAAAGTGTAGTGATCAAACAAACACACACACACACAGCACAACATGCAGAGAGGAAGATTGACAAAACAGCATTTTGCGCTTCCTTCCTGAAATGTCAAAAAGTCCCACACTCTTAACATTTCCACTGAATTTGTATCACTCATTTCAGCTTCATAGGGCTGATTCATTACAGAACTGCTAACACAATAAATCATAACCCTTCCTTTTACAGTCACCTGAAGTACTAGGCAATTACCAGGTAAATACATGGTAAGAATAGCAAATTGCCAAGTAATTACAGCGGTACCCAAGTAGGTAAATACTTAGAAATCTCAGCTGAATTACTTAACACTGGTATTACTAATCAGTTCAAGTGTCTACATTGTAGTATTCACTGGTTTAGGGCGGTAACAGCCGGAGTCTAGGAATTATGTTTCACTTTCTTAGAAACCCCTTCTCTATTACTCATCAATTCATGGAAGGTTTATATTAGCAATAGCTAATATAAGTCTGCGTAAGTTCGGTTTTCTGAGATTCACCTCTGCTGAATGGCTACCATGTATGCATTACTGTATTACTAAGAAATACCTTCTAATTATCTCAGAAACTAAGGTCGAACCTGAGATTTTTCTATTAAATTAGGGCCAATGTATATCAGTGTTTCCCATACATAGGCTCTACCTGGGCGGCCCGCCCAGGAAGACGTGCACCCGCCCAGGAAGATAAAACGTAAAAAAATTAAAATTAAAATTAAAAATAATCAATAATAAAAAGAATTCCCCTTTTCTCCCAATGTAAATTCCACTCGTTGCACGACTCCTGCATTAAAGCGGGTCCGCGAAACGGTCCTGGCATCAGGATGCCACTCTGGCGTGTAAAAAGAATAGGAACCAACTGCAGCTGCTTCGACATGTGCTTCGATTAGATTCGTTAAGCTACTTCAAGTAACCAGAAAATAGTTCCGGTTAAAGCGTTTAGCCGTCAAAATAAAAGCCCGGAAATGTAAAAAAACATCAATTTATTTAGCCTTCAAAATAAAAGCTCGAAAGTTTAAATGTAGAAATCTCTCTTTATCTTTCTCCCTATCTCACCTCAGATGCTCATAGTCTCATCAGGCGGTTTTGTTAATTGGGGTTTCATTTACTCAAGCATAATAGACATTTTTGTTTATCAAATGGTCAGAAATAACAGGAAAATGCATAGATTTCTGTCAAATAAGATAACAGAC
>OMLI01090017.1:0-16357 GCA_900302605.1 Rondeletia loricata | reverse complement strand
TTGGAGGCAATCTCAATGCAGAGAGATATTGAGATGAGATTCTGCAACCAGTGGCAATCCCATATCTCCACAGTCTGGGACCGAACTCCATCCTCCAAGATGACAACGCTCGCACCCACAGAGCGGGGTTTATCAGAGACTACCTCCAGAATTTGGGAGTAGAGAGACCAACTCAACCACGTTGGCTGACTTGCGACAAATCCTGGTTGAGGAGTGGAATGCCATCCCACAGCAGTGTGTGACCACGCTGGTGACCAGCATGAGGAGGAGGTGCCAGGCTGTTGTGGCTGTGTATGGTTCTTCCACACGCTACTGAGGCTCCTGACTGTTTGTTAAATGAATACATTTTAAAATTGCCAATATGTCTTGTTTCTTCCTTGTTACTGATAGACAATCCACCAAACAACACCAAACAAGAGTCAATAGCAACAGCAGAATAAGCTGTTTGGCATTGGCAGAGGAGATTTGGCAAATTTTACATGGGTGCAACCCACATACTCAGCTGTGCTGCTCATCCCACAAATGCATGTTCCTTACAAATGGGGCATCATTTAAAAGGGAAATAAACAGGCTTTTCAAAGGTATAACATGTATTGCCAAGAAGCATTGTTACAACAGAGAAATAATCTACCAAACACAAATTTCTGAACTTTTTGTTCGATGTTTAGATTAAGATTGGTACTATTGCAGGGATGGGGATTGGCATACTGTATGTGACAGTGTCACAAATGAGCATGGCTAACATGGGCTATAAAAGTCTAATAAATGGTCCAGAATAGGCTAATTAAATTGTATGCAACCCATATGCGCAATCAAGTTTATTTATTGAAACCAATTTTATTCAAGACAAGTCAAAAGTATAGTAGGCTTGGCCTAATAGTTCATTTGGTTTTAAAACTTGGATGACTTACATTTTGTAGCCTATCTAAAAAATTTTTTTATTATTGCTTCATTAAATTTTACAGATGCCTTTGTCTTATTTTTATTCCGACAGTGTTGTTGAATAATGTCATTAGGCCTATTAATTTCACTTGGCCCATATAGTCAATGTTTGTTGTAGCCTACTTGTTGTTGTCTACTTGTTGGTTAATAAAAAAAAAAACGTTTTAAATTAATATAAAATGTAGTAGGAATAGCCTAATAATTCATTTGGTTTTAAAACTTGGATGACTTGCGTTTTGTATTTATTTTTAATTATTGATTCGTTACATTTTACAGGGCAGACGTCTTTGTATTATTTTCCTTCTGACATAAGTGTTGAAGAATGTCGTTATTAGGCTTATTCGTTTCACTTGGCCCGTCAATGTTTGTTACTTGTTGTCTAGCCTACTTGTTGGTTAATAAAAAAAGAAGTTTTCAATTAATAACCTAAATGGTCTGTTTTTATTAGCCTACTTAAAAAAGAAACATTAATCTTAAGTTGAGTTTTTTTTTTTTATTGGTGAAATTATGTGTTTAAGTAGTACACACATCCATATGTAGGCACGCACACACACATATGCATTACGCACTCACACACACACACACACACACACACACTTCTGTATTTTTTTCTTTTATTATTACTATTATTTTATTTTTAATTATTATTTTCTTCCAGTTTATAGTTACTCGTTTTTAAATCAACTTTGTGAATTCTGTACAATATAGGTAGAGGCCTCGTATAAGCCCTTTTGGGTTTCTTTTGCCGCTACCTTGCACCTCTCCTTTTGTTGTTATTTTCTTTATCTCTTTGCTTTATTGTTTTATCATTGTGCAAAATAAAAATAAAATAGAATCAAATAAAATCAAGATGCTGCAAAATACAAAGCAGCTTTTTCTCTTTTTTTGGAGCGGTGAGCGTCGCGATGTGAGGAGCGGAGCGGGGGGAAATCTGGGTGAGCGGTGAGCGATTTTGAGTGGAGCGGCAGGGAGTCTCTATGAACGGGAGAGCAGAGCAAAAGAACAGCCCCGTGAGCGTGGAGCGGGATTCTCAACAGCTCAACTCCCCTCACATGCTCTGGTATATAGCCTATATTTGATGATCAACCTACCAATGTCTTTATTGTTGTTGTTGTTGTTGTTGTTGATTAATACATGTGCACTGATGATTAGATGTCTAGTAAATATTTGGGCTACTTAGACAGACAGACAGATAGATAGAAATGCACAACACTACCACACTTAACAGTGGCACCAAAATGAACTAGAGCACTCTACTGCTGGTATCCAGCATCTGCACCTACTGTCATATTGTCCGTTTTTAAATACTCAACTCTGTTCTGGATGGATAGTTATATCTATATCTATATATATTCTCTAGACCTGTATATATTTCTGTTCTGTTCCCACAGCTTCCCATCAGTGCAATTAGTCAGGTTCCAACAGAGAACCATGTGCATACTGTATAGATAAGAGTCCTATTTATAATTTTTTTATATATACACACACACTACTTATACTTATACTCTTTATATACTATCAAAAAGAGAAAAAAGAGACCTATTCTCAAATTTTTTACATATTTATTTTAGAATTTTGTGTTGTTTATGGAGAGCGAGAGCGCTTTAATACATGAGTCTGTGAAGAAGATGGACGATATAAAGTTAATGAGCAAGGTGTAAAAGTACAGTGAGCTGTATGACCATCAGCATTGTTTCTACACAGACAACATTATAAAAGATAAGGGGCAGGAGCCCTGCTGTGACTCGTGCTGCTTGTCGATCTGGAGGGATGAATGGCGGAGACGCGCCTGTGTGGCCGAGTGCACGCTGCCGGCCGCCTGCCACACAGAAATATTTATTTTAAAAATATTCTTGGCATGGCGGGTCATGATCTTACCGTGGCTGGCCGCCATGGTAGAATAGAGGAAGGACTGGCAGACCATATAGGAAGATGGATGGTCAAATCACGTTATATTTATTTATATGGCTCAACATTTTTTATTTTTCAACGCCGTTCCGGATCGTTCCGGCCCAATTTAACCCATGCATGTAACTTACTTAAATTTGTTTTTGCCAACATTGTGTGTAGATAAAACTAGATAACAGTTGTTTATGTCAAATTAAGTTGCCAACATTTATCGTGGTTTTAAGTTTTATCTAGCTAGCTACAATGTTGGGAAAAAATGATTTTTTTCTGATGTAGCCTTATTACTCTGGTCTAGACTCAACAGGTTATTTACCTCTCTCCAAATTCATGCAGCACAGCACAACACAGGCGAAATATGAGTGATGCTTGTTTTAACTAACGGGCACTCCCAGTTGCAATATGCTGCGGCAATGGTGAATGAAAGCAACTTGCTTTCCTCTGTACAAAGCCTTGATAAAAACAAGTGTACCTCTTCTGTACTGACATGTAATTTGCCCACCCCAACCTGTAGTAGTACCCAATGAAAGGCCAGAAAATTTGGGGTGGCATCTGGGGTGGCCAGTCAGATTTCAGCGGTGGCACCGGCCCCCCTGACCCCCCCTCTACATCGGTTAGAACCAACAAGGTTAACATAATTCCTGAACTAGCTAATTCAAGTTTACAATGTATGAGGTATTTGGTCGTCTTCAAGGTATATTTAAAAGTAAAATATAAATGCTGCCCTTTTCCCAACACAATCAAATGTTATACGATTCCTCAAGATGATCAGTGATCAGATGTATTTGGCCCTCAATAGTGCCTCCTAGTGGCGGCAGCAGGCGGGTTCCCACCAGGCCCAATCGGAGCCCTAGACTTCACATATTATCCTGTCGATAGCCCAATTCTAAGCCCCATTCGGACAGGATTCATTTCTCCAGGGTAGGAGCGTTAATTGTAATTAGGGTAACTGTAATTATTATTGAGCTATTCGTTAATTTAATCCGAAGCGACCATGTTGGTGATTTTCCGCCTTGACCCTAGTATTAATTTCAGCCCCAATTCCCTATTGTTTTTCAGCACACGGTCTAATAACTAGTTCCATCCATAGAGACTCCTCTGGGTTTCATCACATTTGCACGTTATTTGGCTGTCACGCTACAGTGTTCCCTGATTGCCAAAGGGTGTGCAATCTGATTTTTGTCTGTGAAAGTGGGCCAACATGGAAGCATTTGAGGAGGTTTTTGCTAATTTAACTGGTAGGAAAAAACACCTCCATCTATACCATACACTCGTTCTTGGGAGCCAGTAAGGTGAAGGCTGAAGTTAAAGTCCATCAGGAGAGCTAGATGCTGCAAGATGCTATGATGGGCCATTGTTATGACAACTATCTTTAGGCTAATCAGGGTTGAATTTGTGGAACCACAGTGGAAGTGACGCTAGTCCAGAATACTGATCTATTAACGCCACATTTCATAATTCATTAGGCATCAAATAGGCCTAGCTTAATATTTCTTGCTGGTTAAAGTATCCAATACCATTTGAATAAACCCTTGACACATAATTCATAACATATTAATTTGATGTAATAATATATTAACACTCCTGTGGGTTAAGGCTGGTTCCATGATTCCTAGCTCAATTAGTCCCCAAGCCGAACACATTTTACCTGGTTGCATCCTGGAACGTCTGACAAATCTACGCACCTCCATCTGTAATTTGGCATTGACAAAAAACAAACATCTGCAGCGATGAATAAAACGACAGAGGAGCATGGCTGGTATTTTATCACCCTTGTTACCCTATAATTGTGATCCCCTCTGGATGAGGCTCTAGATAGAGTTTCAACTCCCTGCGTGACAAAGTGATGCTAAGTGACAGAGACATTCACTGTTGTAGGCTTGCCCTTCCATGAATCCAGTAGAAATGAATCTAGCAAAAGTAAAGCCATCGCTGAGACAGCAAAGTAAGAGAAATCTGATGAGGATGTCTCTATATAAAGTATTTTGATGTGTTGTAGTTAATCTCTGGCAGCTTGCCGTGAAAAAAGCACTGGCACTGAAACTAATGCACACCTGTGGGAAATAAATCAATGTTGGCAATGACAGGCTCTCATTTTTTATGAGATTGAATTTGTAGCAAAATAATACCATGGTCGTTGAATCCCTAGATACATCTCATTAAGCCCTGTTTTCTTTCATATTTCTTTAAGCAGTACCCTAAATGATTCAACAAACCTCCCAGTTCTTCCTTTCTTACACAGAGGAGCTGAGACGGCTTTGTGTACACAGTGTTTCAGTCTTCAGTCCATACCGATCATTTTGATTAATACTGTTCTTATTGTTGACAAATATGATGCTAAAAGTGAAAGAACTGTAGAGGACACAGGCAATCAGTGTGAACTGTAACATTTCTGGCATTGCTGTTCAATTCAAGTATGACACACGTTTCACCTAAATGAAGCAAATGAAGAAAGCCTGGATGAATCTCTCTCTGGTAGTGACTGACTGTGGATATGTGGTCACTGTGATTTGTGTCCATGGTTTTTTTGTTAATTACTTTCCTTCCTTGGGCTCTGGCATGATGTAAATCCTCTCACCTGTATCTTGCATCACCTCTACCCTGACATGAAGCCCATTCATCACCTGATGAGGGTGACAACACCGCACACTCTTACAGACGAGGCCACAACAGCTAATGAAACAGCACACTGAACTGTAAATTGCATTGGTGTTGGTTGCAGTTAAAGTCTCTGGCAATGTTGATAGTGGATTAGACTGGCGAGGTTACATGACAACAGCCAGATTTAAAGGGCAATACCTCACTCAAATTAAGAATTCATGTTATTCCCATGGTCAGAGACAGTCAAATTAATATTTGTGAAGATGAACATTTGTCTCCCAAAGGCAGAAACCAGAGGACAGAGATTGAACAAGTTATGTAATCAAGATGAAAAATCTGGAGCTGCCCCCTTAGGAATTAATTAGGGAAGAATGTAAATGTGACTGGGAGCACACAGGGTTATTTTCTGAAGATAAAGGACATTTTCTGAATTTCAGAACTGATAACGATACGTACTTTCCCGGCTTTGGGAAAGAGTTGTTTATATTCACTTATTTTAAAGCTGCACAGGGCAAAGTCACATGTAAGGTAACTGTTTGAGAAAGTTTGACTTCAATACCCAGAAATCCTGTGAGGTGACATCAATAAACTGCACACAACAGCACGAGAGGGACGAGAGAGGAAACAGATCTATCGTTGGTGAGTCCAGCTTTCTCTGGACGAAGCGCTGCTCACTGCTGTTTAGGAGACAGTTTGGATTTAAGTTAGTTTGGATCTTAAGTTCTGATTCGTCACTTCCTATGGGTGGAGATATGACCATACCTGAGACCAGAATTTTATTTGGGCAAATAGGGTGAATGTACAGCGTCTCTATTAGTGGGGACGGGACGCTCTTCTCTGTTGCAGACCCACTTTGTGATTTAGGCTGATAAGACGAGTGTATTTTTACATAAAGATCTTGCCCTGTGCAGATTTAAGAAAAAAGAAAATGACTGCTTGAGGAAACTCACTGATACATTTCAAATGTCTTGGGGGGGGTCTACGATGGATACTTACTTGTAAACTGTTGTATGTTTTTTACTGTTTTTTTACTGTATGTTTTTACTGTTTTTACTGTACGTTTTTACAGTTTTTTACTGTATGTTTTTACTGTTTTTACTGTACGTTTTTACTGTTTTTTACTGTATGTTTTTACAGTTTTTACTGTATGTTTTTACATTTTGCTATGTGGTTTTATGCTTGCTGCAGCACAAATTGCCCACTTGGGACAAATAATAAACTTGAACTTGAACTTGAAATCTGTCCATTTTTACATGGTTAACCCAAGAACAGGAGGATATAACATGGGAACATCAGTAGAAATTAGGCTAAGATGTGAATTCGATCAATATAGTTATAGTTAGCCTTGAGATCAAACGGTTTAAAAAGGAGGCAAAAACAATGACTCATAAAAATGTCTGACACCACGTTTAAAAAACACATTGCACAATATAAATGTAGAGGGATTTGTATCTGTAACCCACTATTTGACATTTTTGTTAACTGACTTATAAATATACATTTGTGAATAAATGCTTTTCAGTTTTCATGAATATATCATGATTTGTACATAAACATATACAGTAGCTTGGACCTATCAACTTGACGTGAAGACAATGGTTGGTTATATAATTTAAATGTAATTTACGAAAGTGCACAAATACAAATACCTGCTTGGTAAGACTTTCTTAAAGAAAGCGAGTGCAGGAGATGTTTTGGTCCATTTCCCTTCAAAAGTCATAGGCGGTAGAATTCTAAGGCCCATTGACTCTAGCATCTGTAGCATTTTTAGATCACCTACATAAAGCAAAGAATCAATAAATAACAATCGATTATAGTAATGTAATGAAAGTTTGTGACACAAAATTGCTTATGGTTTGCACTTTTGTTTTTCATCAGAAATGTTACAAAAATTCTGTCATAATTGTCTCATTCAGCTTTTGCTCTAAATATTGTGATCATATTGAACCGTGCATCCAGTATCGTGTATCGAACCAACCGTTAATTGTGCTGTCCAATGCTGAATATATTAATATATATATAATATATACTGTTAAAATGAGCTGAGATATCAGTTTTGTTTTGTTTCTGCTTGGAGCTGCCTCTGTGATTACATTGCATTCGAAACGTTTGACCTCCCTGCTGTATCTTGTTGCGTCTCATGAGGCAGATAACTATGCAGATACATGGAGACCAGCCCTGTGGATCAGCCCAGATCAAGCTGGCATTTGTGGATTCCTTGGCGATATACAGGCCAAGAACTGTCTCAAGAGTATCCATCCACACAAATTGATGGAGATTCACAAATAGATTCATATCCAAAAATGCAAATGTAACAATTTACAAATAAGTTCAAGGACTGTGAATACAGTTAAGCTATGCAAATGGACGTTTGTGTGAAAATATTAAAATGAATATATTATAAATTGTTAGCGTTTATGTACAAATCATCTGTCTGTGGAAGTTTACACTCTACTGAGTGCCTTCTAGTTCACAGATGTTTTTACGTCCATTTACATGTTTTCAAATGGTGGGTTACAGATACAAATCACTGCATTTATTTGTGCAATGTGTTTTAAGCATGTGGTGTCTGACACTTTATATTTCTGAGTTGTGACATTTGTTTTGCCTCCTTTTGAAACGTATCTCCATACTTGCCTTTCAACTGGGAACTACACAATAATTTGTTGACATCACTTTACTAACTTTAAGCTATAGTTTTCAGCGCCCAAAGTCACAATCTATGACAGTGGTCAAACTCTCTCTCAAAAACTCCAAGGCAAAGGTTCAATTCAAGCTGTTTCTTCAAATCAAAACCCTGGAGTAATACAGGTCGTTTCAAGTCTTTGAGCTTTCTTGACAAATGTTTTCTTCTTCCCATCTGTGCTAGCAGGGAACATCACTTGATATGTAAAGGTATAAGGGATGTGCCAGGGAAAATATAAATAATAGTGCCAACTTTTGAATAGGCCAAACAGAGAGGCAAAATAACAAGGTCCACCTATGATTTATATGGTAATCAGCACAAGACTTCCAGACGTTTCAACATGAAATGAAAATGCAACCTTGGTGATGGTTTACTTTTGTTTTGGTCAGGTGTGACTGAATCACGCTTGGACACCCTGTCTCTACTCGGACCAGGAGGAGGAAAGTGATGAAACATAAAAACATGTTGCCCTTTCTGCTTTTCTTCATCAGTGTTTTGTCAAGGGTCCCAATAGAGGCCTAAATTACTTTTCAAGTAGATTCTGCTTTTCAAAGAGATTCACTTTTGCTTAAGGTTTCAAAGACTGCACTCAAAAATTTATTAATTGATTGATCGAGCTTTCTAAATGGCACTTTTGCATCCAGAACCAAATGTGCCTGAAAGATGAATGGCATTCAACTAATCTTGGCTATTCTGGGTTTAAAACAAGCTTGTTCATTTCATCTACAGGGCAAAAGATAATGAAATAAGAGCCAACTGACTCATCAGACAACCTTGTGGCTGTACTTTCAAGGCCGATGTAAACGTTGATATGCCCCTTGAGACATTATGCATTATTCCTATGGGACTGTACTCATTAGATCATTAAGGGATTTTGGAAAATGTTGTCAGTGAGGGCATTTACATGAACGTAGTATTCTGGATAATAGTTCATGTCCCAGTTAAGGTCATATTATATGCATCCTCATATTCTATTCATGAATATCCCTGTATACAGGACATTAATAAACATAATACTGCAAATATTACCATGGAAACAGGACTCACATAGACACTGAAACACAACATTAAACAGGATGAGGTGCACACACGGCTCAGTAGCCCGGCTTTTATTTGTACATTTTGGGTATCATACTCAGGATAAATAAGAGCTTATCTGGTTTCTTGTAAACAGGAAATATTTACATGCTGCAACAAAAAAATGTAGTACCAGGAGGTAAGTTTATATATACACGTTTATTTTTAAATTGGACTGTCTGTATTTTATAAATATCTCTGTCAAGACCATTACATACAGTATGATACATATCACTGTTGTCGGGTGAAAACCTTGTATCTTCAAAATGTCAACTTTTCAGGAACTAAGAAAAACAGCCTTGTTTTAGCTTGAACACCATGTATTTTGGGGTTTATCTATTGGGTTTTGAAAGGGTTTTATAAGACAAAGGATGGTAGAATTTCCTCAACCCATAGAGGAGCATGGAATCCTTCAATTTAAGTTACAACATGGAAATCACCAAAACTGGAGTTACGAGGTTTTCACCCGACAGCGACGATATGTTCAAGGCAGGTCAGCACAGCTTAACACTAGAAAGGCCAGTGGATTTTGGTTGGTCTAAGAGAAGCCCAATGAACCATCATTTGAAGAGAGTAAATACAATTCTAATTACTTGTGTGATTTTGAAAATGTAACAACACTGGTTTGCACAGAAAGTGGGTCTAGAAAAAGTCATGGAGGGACATTTTGAAAGCTGAGATAATCTGCCTTTCTAGCGTTAAACAAGGGTAATGCAGCATCTTGTGGCATCTTCTCATGGAAAAACACTCAACCTATTGGCACTAGCTGGGGGGGTGTCAGTAAAGTAATATGATAATTACTTCTGTTTCTTCAGTTCAACCTCTTAGCCCCTCTATCTATCAGCGATGGGTGATATTCGCATTCCATCATGAGCCCTGGCATGTCAAATGGGGAGACAGCTTTTACTCCGATGACAAGATAATTACCTAGTACAAGGGCCCTCAATGCAGCGGGCTCATTACTCCCATGATGGGGTCATTTTCCAGCCTTTTTTCATGGCAGTGAAACTCACAGAGAGAGAGAGAGAGCGCGAGACAGAGAGAGAGACAGAGAGAGAGAGAGAGACAGAGAGACAGAGAGAGCAAAACGAGAGAGGAAAGTTAGCATTTTATTTCAACCAGACTGGCACCTAAACTCTCGCTTTGCTGAAGCGGTTGTGGATGTCTGTCAATACAGTAATAATCTACTGCAGTAATAAAACGCATATTACATTAGGGCTATGGGGAGATGAGGGGAGGGATTTCACAACACAATTAGACTTTATCAAAGAAAGTTCAGTCTCTTCTGTCGAGCGTCAGCCAAGATAGAGGTTACGTTTTGTTACAAGAAGAGACACTAGCTCTGGCAGGTGTTGGGCACCGTACATCCGCCCTTCTTTGACTTCAAGGAAATTATCGTCTCACAAAACTGCACCGACATCAGACAGACATCATGGAGCCCTGATCAGTCAAATCTGGGCTGATGACGTATCTCTGAGAGGAAGCCCTTCAAGGTATTGTGAAAAGTTTTAGAGGGAATTCAAGGGAGAAGTTTCAAGACACCCTGCTTTCTAGGCCTAATCCAGGATTAGGTGCATTTGAGGTGAATTATGAGCGCAGTAGGATTATTGACAGCCCCATTACAACATGTGAACAAAATGGCTTTTTTCTCAGGAACTTCCATAAATTTAGCTGAACGTTGCGCAATAGCCCTGCAAAGGCAACTCTGGATCCATGGAGAGGATAGAAAGAAAAATGGAGTATTCAATTAGGTTTGCAAGAATTCTTCACGAGACCATGAGAGGGAGAATACATTTGATAAACATGAATTCACTGTCTCTTGGGGAAATGTTAAACTGGTCAACGCAAGCCCTTTATGTACTTGTGATAAGATGTATGTGTTAGGGATATGGTATACTGGAGGAAATTAATATTTATGCAGATTTGCAGGGGACATGTAATGTGGTGGACATGTGACACTGATGTACATTTTATTTTTCCATATGTGCTGTGGGTAGTACATTAATGTGTGTGTGAGTAGATGAGGGTTGTGATAGGTATTTGTTACAGGAGGTGCCTACTTGATTACCCCAGACATACCCTCTCTAATTTAATAGGGTTTAAAAGGGTTAATAGGGATAGTTACGTACATCAGATCATGTGGTAAAAGGCATTTAGGTTTATATTTATAGTTTATTTGACTGACAGAAATCTGACTTTGTCTTTGTGGTATTTACATAGAAATGAAAGATCGATAATGGCCTATTTCTAACTTGTTGGTTTCCGTGCAAAAAAAGAAGTTTTGACCCAAAAAGAAACCAAATGAGTCCAATCAAAACATATCACATGAGTCAACTAGCCTCAATTTAATTGTATGAAGTAGATTCCCTTGACCATTCCCAAAAGTCAGTGTGAGTCTCTCTCCATCTTCAATCAATAGTCTCTTTTGATATAGCACCCACTGGAGCACACCCAGTCTATCCTGTGTATCCAGTGACAGCCGGTGAGCACAGATAAAGATGTGTGTGGTCAAACAAGCAGACTTTGATCTAATGCTCCTATCTCTACAAACAAGAGCCCTGCCTCCAACCAGCCAGCCACAGAGCCAGCCAGCCAACCATCCATCCATCCATCCATTCGTCCAACCATCCAGCCAGCCAGCCACGTGCCGTGTGAGGGGAGGAAGGATGGGAAGATCAATGCTAATCGAGTTCTCTGCAAAAGCTATGTCTAATTTAATACAGCCTTGCTGATGTGAAGAGAGAGTGTGTGTTTGGTGGACGATGGGGGTGGAGCTGGGAAAGAAAGTGCAGATGGGTGGGCTTGCACAGAATTACACTTGTAGCCTTGGTACCTAGATGGGAAATCAATAGGGATTCATAATTGTTAGAGAGACTATACTGTTTTTCTGCTCAACAAAAGAGAAGAAGGGAGGACAGGAGTGAGGGCTGGAAAAAAAATCCAGTCACATAGTGAAGTGATACAGTTAAACCCAGAGATTGTGATTTACCATTTAAAGAGGCAATAAGTAAGATTTTGACTGTCCCATTGCACAAAATGACTAATATATATGCAGGTTTGATAGGGTTGTTGATCAATACCAATGACTCAACGATTTCTTGGGCAGCTGCTGAGATTTCTGGCTTTCAAAACTCACTTTCCGGCCAGTACTAAATCCCCCCCAAGCCCCCCTTGGCATTTTCAACTGCTTAATGATGGAGGGCGGTGCTGCGTGCGAGCGACTGGAATTGCAAGACATTTCAGCTACAAAGGCTAAAAACCTTAATTCTAAAGACAAAAAAGCAAATGACAAAGCAGTATTACTACTGCAGTATTTTGCATGGTGATATATTACCTCTTCACTAGTTTGTGTTGGAGGCTTTCTCCTCTCTATTGTGAAAATGTGACTTTACAGGCCACCGTAAGCTGTGCCAGAGACCTGTCCTACTGGTTGCTGATAGAGGTCGATAAAAGTCACAGATTACAGTACTTAATGCACCTTTAAGTGTGTGTGTGTGTGTGTGTGTGTGTGTGTGTATAAAAACATGACTGTGCGTATACCCATAAAAATGGTAGAACACACTGTTGTACATTCAAAAGTCACCATCAGGCGCCATAAACCAAGGGCCGACTTAGCTTTGAAGATAGAGGCTGGATGGGGAGGAGGAGGAAATTATAGTGAGCACCTTGAATCATCCCAGCTCTTCCCTGCTTCATGCTGATTGAAATGCCAAAGGACGACTCTCGAGCCATCAGAAAGCCTCATGTCGAGTGCATGCAAATTCCTATCTCTCTGCGAGCTGCTATCATCATTATCATAATTTACTGCTACCATTATTCATCATCAGTATTCATCATCATGACTTTTAACCAGATCCAGGCAGAGTGATCACATCACTCCTATCTTGGCCTCACTACACTGGCTTCCTGTGAAATTTAGAATAGATTTTAACATTTTACTGATCACCTTCAAGGCACTCGCTGCCAAACCGCAGCCTCAGATCGTCAGGCAGGGAGTCAAAACTGAAAACTGAAGTCAATTGTGCCTTCTCAGTTAGAGCACCTGTACTGTGGAACAATCTGCCTGAGGAAATCAGATCTGCTACCTCTTTTAAAGCACTTTTAAAGATGCACTTTCATACCATTGCCTTCTCTTAACTGTTTTGATAGCTTTATTACTGCTTACTTTTATTCTTCTCTGTTTATCATTTGGCTTGTATGCTTTTTGAATGTCTATTTTATTTATCTTATTCTTTTACGTCTGTAAAGCACTTTGTAACTCTGTTTCGAAAAGCGCTTTATAAATAAAGTTGATTATTATTATTATATTATCACTCACAAATCCATGTTATTTTAGCAAATTATAGCAAATGCAGGGTTTTTATATTATGTAAACATATGCTGCATACTGTATGTTGTCTAGTAACTAAATGAAAAATCATAGATTAATATTTTAGTGTGGGAATAGGCTGAATTCATAGAACAGATCTTCGTCAGATCATAGCAGATGTCAATTCTACTAGTCAAAAACATTTTTTATGAAATGTATTTTAATGAAAATGTACACAGATATCCTCTTATGGTTTGGTTTTATAAAAAATACAAATTTACTTCTTACACAGAGACATACATAACAGCAATATTTTACAGGCCCATCTTTAAAAGAATGGCTACTATATTTTGTAATCAACTAGCTTTACATGGTGGAAAATATGCAGGAAAGGTGGCCTTTTCAAGATTTTTATACTTTCAATTATACATAAATTCAAACACTGTGAGCAGGGTAGATTTGCAATAGAAACACAGCTATAGTATAGGAAATCACTGCAGACAAAATTTTGACATTCATGCAAAAGCTATCAAGAGTCTTTGGTTGGCAGAACCAACACACAGCAAATAAGGCATACCAGTCAGCAGCAGAAGAAGGTAAAAAAAATGTATGACATATTTTCCATTAAGTTATCAAGTCATTGGTGTCCATGCTCAATTCAGCCAAGTATCCAGAGCCACAAATTACAAAAGTTCAAGTAATGGCAAGTAAAGATACCATAGTCAAAAAGAAAACATGGCTAATTATGAGGTCCTTGTATCATGATGATGGTGCTTTGTTTGTGGTTGGAAAAATCATATGATAATGTCTAAGAGTCGTCATCAGTTTTTATGACATGGAAGAGGGTGACGTTGAATATTACCTGGTGTCCGTTATTCCAGGCGTACAGTGCCCTCTCTCTGGCGTTGTATTCGAGCATCGAGATATGAAAGTACTGGTTGTGGAAAGGAATGTCAGTGTACTCGTAAGTCGAGGTCTTCGTAGAGTACGCATAATAAACCTTTGCTCCTGACAAGTGAGAGTTGGTGATGTAGAGCGTCCCACAGATCATGAACGACTCACCTGCATTTCTTTTGGAGTATTCGGTGTTCCACGTCTTCAGGACATGCAGGGTGTCGGGATCAATCTGCGAGACGACGATATTCCCAGCATTTTGATTGGTCGCGTACACCACCCACATGCCCAGCTCGTCGGCCATGACATCAATGTCAGAGAATCCCCCCCATGTATACGGGTACATATTGTGGAAGCCGGCAAACTCCAAAGCTCGCTGGGCTAGCACACTGCCTGTCTCAAAGCTGTACTTGACAATAATGTTGCTCTGGTACTTGTTGTAGTAAAGTGATCCATTGTAGACAATGTGGTTGGTTCCCTCCCATTTAAATGGGAGGTTGTAGGTTCGAGAAACCACCCCTGCAACAAAGTCTGCCATTGTCTTGTACTCGCGCACAATCTTGCTGTTGGTGTAACTGTCCATATACCAAACCTACATCAGAAAGGATGAAGATAATGGATAGTGAGAATTAGCTGAAGTCATGGCCTGATAAACATGTTAACCATCACAAACAAAACCAGTAAAGGAAACCTGTTAAAAAAGGTCACCTTTTACATAATCCTCTATATGATTATATAAACAAACCACTGTACTTGGAAAATTATAAATCAAGAGACATCATGACCCCACACGTGAGAATCTATTAGTTTTGCCAGCTTAAAACCCTACACCATGATATTCTTCAGGGCAGTCTTGATTGTTGCAATAAATTCTCCCTACTCTGAAAACACAACACAGATATTGTGCACACCACACATAACTCACCCTGTTGTTTCTCGTTGATGCTTGGGGATCAGTCATCCATGCCCCAAACCGGGTTCCAGATGTCTTTATTGTGACAGGTCCAGTGATTTTCATTAATTTCCCACACGCTGTTAATAAAGAAATGCAGCGATAAGATGTGTTGTAGTGTTTTTTTCCTCTAACTAGATTTCTCAAGCCAATTTCATGCCTGTGCCACCAGAGAGTTTGCCCTCTGTGCATACTAAGATACCACCGGCAGTGAGCTGTTTTATTTATGTTGAGGCACAGTGGCACAACTGCTGTTTGTAGCTAATGACAACTCAGCTTTCTCGTGTCTAGCCCATATTATTTCTTGTAATATGCATGAGGAATTGTATTAAGTAATGCTCTAAAAGCTCTACAGTCATATTTGATATGTTTGGGTTACCTTCTGTATTATTTCTAATATGCTGACAGAAATCATCAAAATCTTAAAAAACATAATGATTCAATCATTTGACTTACAATAGATATGGCTTGAGCACAATTAGCAAAGAACATTTAGCCTCTGATTACATAAATATTAAAATGAAATGCAGCAGCATTGTTTACAGGTCTAGTAATGTTCTTTCAGACAAAGAAATATTGTAAGCCATTGAATCAGTAGGCTGCAGCATACTAGCTCCAGCAATGTCATTCACCTAGTTTACCTATCCATAGTATTCACAAAACCCGGAAATACGAAAGCATATTGTTGACAAAGTGACAGTAACGTCACTTTGGTAGCACTGCAGCTGAGATTAGTAGTAGTTATACCTAACTGAGTTAACTCATCAAAGATATGGGATATAGGTAGATGAGATATGAACAAAAGATTGTTTTAATTTGACGTCTGGACCCATATACGATCGGTTTGCAGGTGATGAGGAAGGACACGCAAACGTGAGCTCCGCGGGTGCAACCCAACAGTTTCCTGGATTTTGCAGTTAAATCACTATAACCACATTACTAAACTTGAATCGCTAATTGTGCATGGCACGGTACAATCTTAGGAGTAAGA
>OMLI01090016.1:0-10431 GCA_900302605.1 Rondeletia loricata | reverse complement strand
AGAGATAGAGAGAGAGAGAGAGAGAGAGAGAGAGAGAGACTAGCTGTATTATCGGACTCATCCAGAGCTACCTACAAAGAGTACAACAGCTGAATAAGCAGGAATTTCTACATCAACATTACAAACAACTAATATTCCCTAGAATGATCATATACAGCAGAGAAATGCAGGTAAAGATAAATGAGCCAGGGAGGAAAGGTGGAACATTTGGGTTTTAAAAATATTAAAGAAACAAAACAAATGTTACGTGATAATAATATATGAGCAGCTGTTTAAAATGTGTTAATGATCAGAGTGATTGATTACCTTTCAGTTGTTGCTTCATCAGAGGTCTGACTCATTTCAAAGCTCAAATCTTTGACTGCTCGTTCGATTGAGTTGAAATCAGAAGCTGAGATCGTTGATCTGAAGTCTGCTGATGTCACATGTTTCAGTTTGTGTCCACAGTGTTAATTAATATCCAGAGAGGCCGGTTGTATTTTCCATTTAGCTGCTGAGTGTCAGTCAGAGCTGGAGTCTTGGTTCCTCGTCACCTCCGACATGTCACACTGAGAACATGACACCAAAACACAGAAGCATCAGCATCAGCGTCGGTCCTGTTCTGGACCGGCCTGGCTTTCACTTTGACTGGCTCATTATCAAAACACGCTGCATATCTGTTACAGGGGCCAATAAGGCCTTTAACACTGGACTGGGCTCTGAGGTCAAACAGTCAGACAGACATTTCTCCTCAATAGATTATAATGATCATGTATTAGGTTGATAATTTAGAGGCAGATACTTAGAATGTTGTGAGCCTTTGTTTGTGCACTGATAAAGATATATTTTAATTTGGTGTAACTGTTGTACTCGTTGACAAAATAGTTTAATTTTGAAACATGAGTTAAACATGTTGAGGCTCTTAGGGCCTATTGCAGGTGAACCGAGGCAGAACCAGACCAGGCTGTGATGGATGATGAGAGGATGCTCTCGGTGCTGGATCTGTAGAACTGGACCAGGGTTGGATGTGACACGTTGAGCTGCCAAAGTTGATGCAGGAAGAACATCCACTGTCGAGCCTTCTTGACTACATCGGAGATTAGGGTTCCACCAATATTTTGGAGACGGATACCGATATTTTTTGACTGAAGTCACCAATGGCCAATATTTTGTGCCGACATTCAATAGCTTTATTCAGTATTCAGTGTTTCCCCCAGAATGTTCTTCTTCAGATGAGTGTTTCTTTTTTTCTGCACTCCCTCTCTGGTTTTATCAACTGCCACTTTTCTCGATGCTTGCTTGTACGGTGTGGTGATTTGTTATGTGTTTTTAAACTTTGTCTGCAAATCAAATGTTCCTTACAGCAGATTAAATCATTGAATTGAATTGAATTGAACTGAATTGAGGTTTGCCTTCATGCATTCATGATATCCATATTCATTTTCTTTCATCAGAGTTCTCCTGGTATTACAGCTTTGCACTGAAAAGCATGGCTACGAAAAACACAGCGCTGCACGGCTTTGGAAAGCACCTTCAGTAAACACATGTGCACACACATACACACACACACACACACATCGTCACTGTGCCACACCCTTCCCTCTGAGCTCATGTGCATGCTGCCATTTTGTGTCTGCCTCTGTTGTCTTGAAATGGCAGACACACATCACTCACTCTTCCTGATCTGGTATTCATCGGGGCGTTTTCTGAAATTAATCATTTGCTAAAATATAGCAGATCCACTCTGTTAAGTGACTTACCATCCTTATGTGTTTTGATTTGGTGCTATGAATCATTTTAGAAGAGCAGGAACCAAACTCTTCATATAATAACCTAATTATGTGGCACAAGCAGAGGCGCTGAGTGACAACAGAAGTTAACCATCAAATCTAACATGCGTAGGATCCACCATGGTGAACTCCTGTGTTTTATTCAGTCTCTCTGCCAAGCCCTGCTGCTCCTAGTTCTGGTATGTTATGGTATGTATGAGGCAGATCACCAAACCAGGGAAGACTACCATGGAAAGCCCCTGAAGAGTATTGATGAGTTCCCTTGTAGCAGTCAGTAACACACAGTGAGAGATGAGTCGTGTTACAGCGCCACCTCTGGTCAGATAGTGTAACTCCCTCTATTACTGTTTCTGGGAAATCACCTGATGAGTCTTGTCATTTTAGGCTTTGTTTGGAGCAACGCTATTGCCTGTGTGTGTGTGTGTGTGTGTGTGTGTGTGTGTGTGTGTGTGTGTGTGAGTGTGTGTGTGTGCGCGCGAAACTGCATCATTGGCACAATTTGGCACACACACACACACACACACACACACACACACACACACACACACACACACACACACACACACACACACACACCCCCAGAAGTTGTTGTTCTTTTGTTTATCTGAAGCCATGGAAGTTTCTAGCAAACCTTGTTTCGTCACATTCTTCTGGTGTCAGTGAAAATATTTTCTGGAAAGAAATAACTAAAGATTAATTTAATAAAACGTTGTTGGTGTTGGTCTAAAAAGAGAGAGTGAAATTGGCTTTAAATCTATAAGGACTTGCTCCTATAAAGGAAAACAAAGCATTTGTTGAATGGATTGCGTGCATAGATTATAAAATGTTAAGTGGCTTTTTCATATCTCTGATAAAACCCACCAATGACCATCGACCAGCCAAACCTAACTAAAGCATTGCTCTCTAATATGACACAGAAGATACTAAAGGTCATGATGTGGATGTCTTGTAAGTTGTATTTGGTTAATCAACACAGTCCACTTTCACGGTGCTTCCCAAAGTGTGGGGTCCCCGCCACTTGAAGCCTGCACCCCCACACATCCTCCTGCTCATCAAGACTCAGGATGAAAGGACTCAGCTGTAGACGGACCAGTCTGACGCATGCGCAGATCAACATGGCAACGAGAAAATCTTATAACAGACGACAAATGTGTACGGAGGAAGGAAACACGCGGACACAACGAAGGGGTAACTAATGGTAACGGAACACGCCCAATATTGTTTGGATTATTCCTTGACTGTAGGAGTGCGCCATCTACCGGTGGAGGTGGAGAACTTCTCAATATACAGCGGGTTCAAACGGACCGTTTCAACCCGGTAGACGTCCTTTAAAGTTCTACGTCTAAATCCTGCATGGCTCTGTGTTTATGCAGTGAAAAGGACAACTGCATTTTCACTTACCACACATACAAGTTGTGCAAATATATCACTTTGTCAATAAGGGTTTTATTTTGACATTTTGACGGGAAGTCCTATTGTTTTTGTTTTTTTTCTTTCTGACTTAACAGTGTGAAAGTGAAAGTAACATGAGTTGGGGAGTTGCAGGGGAAATCCACCGATCAATTCACTATTTTTCTCCATGCAATAACCTTAGGATCAGTCTTTACCTTCCGGAACAGAAAGGACACTGACAGACAACCATGACCAATATTTCTGCCATTTACAAGCTGTCCCTGGTCGCGTTGTCCTGCTTCATCCAAGGTACAGTGGTTGTCGATTTCATGCTCTACTTGGGTGTTACAGACACCCCGGACCCGACATGCAGATCTCTTGTATGTAAGACTAATAACATCTGGCAATTTAATTGCTTATCGGCAAATGTACCAGTTTAACTTTTGTAAAACGGTTCGCTTGTTATTCCCACTATCTTCTTCCACCAAAATGCACGGTGGAGGGCGGAAGTGCGTAGCTGCATAGTTGTAAAAGTTAACATTTTATTGAAATAAAGTGATGCTTTGTGGATCGTTTGTATGCCGAATTTATCGTAAGACCCTAATGATTCGTAAAAGGTCTTAAGTCATGGTCTAGCAATTATGTACTTTTACCTGTAAGGTAGGCCACATTAAACTGGAGTATTTGTTAACCGAGTTTGGCGCGACGTTATCTCCGTGGAAGAGAAAACTGCACGTTTCGAGCCTACTGACAGTCCAACTATGCTACGTTTCATACTTTGTAATTTAGTCATTTCAATCAAATGTGAACTTTTAAAATGATTCCCGGTGTTTTTGGTGGAAGACAATTAATAGGTTATTTACCAGTGTTGCCAGAGATTGGGCTAAAAATCTGAGAACCACATCATAGCAAGGTGTGGATTCCATCAACTTTCTTCTTGACACACAGCGTTCAGGCCTATCTTGAACACGGAGCAGTGGTGAACTCCCGCCCTCTTGTGGCTGAAAATAATATTACAACCAGCAGGGAACGGGCGCGAAGCCAGAACCTCACAGTCCCCAAGCACACTACTAGCCTAGCCTACCGTCTAATTTGATCCCGTCTTAATCTTCAATATAATTACTTTAGAAAAGGTGAAAAAAGCTTGCCAGAGATTTATTAGATTGATTTTATAATAATGACTTAGTGAGAAAGCCAACAGGTTAACACAGGTAGCAGTGCAGCAGTACATTCGCGTCCAGTCCCTGTTAGGCGTAATACTATGTTCAGCCACAAGAGGGCAGGAGTGCTCTACTGCTCCATGAAGACGTCCATGGTTCAGTGGCGCTCTCCCGCTCTCTTGTGGCTGAAAATAATATTACATCCAGCAGAACGGAAGTAAATGCACCAATGGCGGTAACTTGTTTTATACAACAGCTAGCGGGCATGTTAGCTTGATCAGTAGTCAAATATTGAGATAAGAAATGAGAAAATGAGGAGAAATTAGAAAAATGGACACTGCCGATTTTTTGCCTGTTCTAAGTCAATATATTGTGATGAAAACTGGAGGAAAACATTTTAATAGCTAAGGAGAGAAAAAATTGTAGAATCCTTAAGGATGGTAGTTTTTAAAAATATGTATATACTATAGTATCCTTCTAAAATTAATTACAGGATTTCTGTCAGTCTTTTTCATATTTTGTCCTACCATTTTGTTGTAGCACTTTTTTGTAACCTTATACATTTAATGAATACATTTATTTATTTATTTTGCATTTTAAGCCCCTGCATTTGTTTTTGCAATAGTCTATAAGTTCCTTTGCTCTAATAGTTTGTCATTTTACAGAATGAGATGAATTAAAGACGGGATCCCGATCACAAACTCTACCCAAATGATCCAAGTCTACTTTAGCTATAGTAATCCTATAATGAATTTGAGAAGGATACTGTACAAAAATCACAGCAAAACTGTGATTCACTATAGGAATATTATAGGAATATTGTAGCGTTGCCATAGGAGATAAAAAAATAAACTAAAGTACAATTCGGGAAAGCAATATACACTCACTATTGAATACCACATACCTATAGGAATATCATATTCATTTTTCATCAGGGATCTTAATTTACTCTTATATCTCACGGGGCTACTATGCATAATGACGCTGTGTCTACCTCATCTTCCTCCTCTTCCTCCTCTTCCTCTCTCTCTCTGTCCTAAAGTCTATGGCAGCAGCTGTCCGGTCTTGGACTGCTGGTTTGTCCTGGAGAAGGTGGGTCGAGGAGGAGGCTTAACTGCAGCTATGAGCCAGGAGAAATCCCTGCTTCACATCAGGACAGACGCACACAGCCACAGTGCAGCGTCTCGACAGCAGCCTCCCTCAGACATCAGCCCTGACAGAGTCTACTATGTCACCGGTTAGTTCAAAATGACCGACTTGAGCGGGGGTGTAAGCGTATTAATACTCTTACATATTTACCTTTCTGACTCGTCTCTCCCCAGACCCAGCCGCCACTCTCTGCCACCCCTCTCTCGACCCTCCCAGAGGATCCATCCAGAAGCCCCAGTGTGAGCTCAACCCCTTCCTGCCTCAGCCCTCCACCCTCCAATGGGCTGCCACGCTCACTGACTCCGCCCTCAGCCCCATATACCTGCAAGCTGATTGGTTCTCGGTCGCCCTTCAGGGGCTCAACGGACAGCTGGCCCTTTCCAGTATCTTGCGTGCTCCCACGGCAACCAAAGAGACCAACGGTAACGAGTTCTGTCGTTGAACGAGACCGATCTTAAAGCTTTTTGCTGACCGTTCCCTGTACTTAGATTAGGTTAGAAAAGTCTTTGGTGGATAAATCAGTAAGGGTCACCTGCCACACCAGCGGCTAACTCTTTGAGACGATAACATTTAAATGCCTCAGATATACACAGTCTTTGGTCTTGTCTGTTCTCAAACTTTGTCCCTGCTGACCACCGTACAGTCTCGGACCGTAAACCAATCCGATCAAAGTAAAACAATGGCTCTGTATCCCCCTCACTGTCGATGTCTCTGTATCTCCTCAGTGGTCCTGAGCGTGTCCAGTAAAACGGTCTCGGTGCAGTCCAGACTCGGGGAACCGGCGCTGCTGGACTGTGGGTTCTGGATCGACTCCTCTTCGCCCCTCTCCGGGTCGGGGTTCGCCGTCGAGTGGCGCTACCAGTTCAGAGGTGACGGACGATTGGTTCTGGCTTACGACGGCAAGACCGACCGCTTTGCTGAGCTGCAGGAGGAAGGGGCCATGCTGGACTTTCAGGGTTTGCACGAGAAAGGAAACGCATCCCTGATCCTGCAGGAAGCTAAAGTGCGTCACTCAGGGACGTACATCTGTACGGTGTATCTGCCATACCTTCTGGCTCAGGTGGCGGTGGACCTGGAGATTGTAGGTGAGGGGAAAGCGCATTTGGAAGTGGTAATCTGCAAATATTCTTGTTTTATTGATTCTTGTTTTTGTGGCGACATCTTTGGTGCTCAGCGCTCATCGCCGTGGTGTTTCTGCACTGCACTTCCCAGAGATCACCTGTCAGTCAAACTGTGTGTCTGTTCACTCTCAGACCGCTGCAGAACATTCTCTCTCTGCAGGGTGCTGGAGGGAAGAATTGTGCTTAAGTCTGCCAGTAATCAGTCCCTGTCCATGTTAGTGTTCATGCATTGTCACACATGGCCTATTGTTGTTGAGTATCTGCTTGGATATGAGCTCAGGGAACATTATTAACATTATTAACCTTTCCTCTTTCCTCTTTTCTTTGCTCCTCCACTCTGCCCTCTTCCCAGAACCTCCATCGCTCTCCATCTACCCCTCCTCTCTGCCCCTCGCTGTTCCCGGCAAGGTAGTGACCGTCCAGTGTGAGGCGTCCGGCTTTGCCCCCCTCTCCCTGGAGCTGATGTGGGAGTTGAGAGGGGCTGATGGGAAGTCCAGGCCCCTGGGATCAGGCAGTGTGACGGGCCACAGACAGGCCTGGGATGGCACCTACAGCCAGAGCAGCACGCTGGAGCTGGACACAACCAAACTGGACCTGGGCAGAGGAGGGGAGGTCACCTGTGTGGCTGTCCATCCTGGAGGCACGCGAGAGGCCAGCGTGACCCTCAGTGTCATCGGTAATGCGTTAGAATGAGGCTATTGGTTTAAAGGGGCATTAAGTAATCATGACCTCTTTTGGCGACCAGTAGGAATTGCAACAACATCGATAGAACTTGACTTCAACAGAAATGTCTAGTGAAAAGGCGATATATCATATCATGGTGCTAAATACTGCATTAATGACACTGCTTCGTCATTTAGGGCTAGTGAGTGAGGCTTTTTAGCCTTCGTAGCTGAAATGTCTTGCCACGCCGGTCGCTCGCTCGTAGCACCGGCCTCCGTCGATAAGCGGGTGAAAATCCCCCGCAGATAGATTATGGTCATTTTGTGCTATGGGCCCCTTTGAACGGCAAGATCATCTTTGTTCTATAAACCTGAAATTGAGTTAAGTGAATCTCAACATGCTTTTGGGACAGCTCTGGTGGGATATAAGACCTATAGAGAGCTGGCAGCAGTCTGAGTATTGGGCGTTTCTAGACATTCACTTACCGCCTGAAATTACACTTTTTTTCCTGCTATGATTCTGTACTGCAAATATTTCATCAGACTTTACAACAAAGTGTTGGCAAATGAATCCGAATCAAATAAGACTTGGATTCTCTCTGTTGTCTTTTTCTTGCACACCTCTCAGGGTTCAGCACTCCCTCCGTTGAGGACTCCATGGCGATGGTCGGTGTGGCGCTGGTGCTGTACGGTCTCATCAAGCTCGTCTCCTGGACCTTCACCAGCTCAGGTAGCAAACAATACAATCAAACACAACAACCAGAAAATGTATTTATAATGACAATAATATTCATTCATTCATTTTCTCCACCAATCCTTTTCAGGGTTGCGTGAGGACTCGGCATTTAATAATAATATTAATAATAATACAGTAAAATGATATGGGATACAACTGTGTGCCATGAACATTGTATATACAATTTAAAGGATGTAGATATGATATTTCCCTTTAGTGCATGCATCTAACTTTTTGTCTTTTATTCATTTTTATACAGGCTCAGATGAGGCTGACACGCAGCAGAAGGTCATTTTACTTTTTTTTTATACTTCTACTAGTTTTGTAATTCTGAATGTTTTTATTTCAATCTTGTCACTTGTTTCACATACAATTTTATAACTTTGAAGATAACTATCAACTTTTTCCAATTACAGAAGGAGAAGTAGAGATGAAGGAAGCCCGCTACTGTGGAACGCTGCTGAATCGTCAAACCTGTCCTTTTTCATGTTCGGTTTTACAATTTATGGAAAGACTATAAGCCCTTGGGCAAATATGGGATTTCAGCAGTGACTGACTGCCTGTGTGTCTAGACAGAGTGATTTTTATTTTATTTTATTTTATTTTATTTTATTTTATTTTATTTTATTTTATTTTATTTTATTTTATTTTATTTTATTTTATTTACTGCTAGTGCAATGGTGAATTTCCACTGATGGCCTAGGTTGAAGCCTGGTTGAGCTCGCACTTCTGAATCTTCACTATCCTGTTTAAATAATAATAATACTTAGCAATAGACACAACCAGCAATCATATTGTTCTGATATTGTTTGACAAGTTTGTGAATTGCACAGAATCTTGTGCTTGCCCTGCCACTGTCCGCATATATCACAATGAACACAGACCAAAAATGCCTAAAAAAGGTATGGCATTTTGAAATGTGTAATGTTTAGGAACTCTGTATATATAAAACATAAAAAGGAGATTTATATAGCGTCAAATGTTCCTCCCCTATGCTTACAGGCCAAATAACTATAAACTGTTAAGGAACAGAGCTTGTAAGGGTGTGGTTGAGCCCTTGTGTGTGTGTGTGTGTGTGTGTGTGTGTGTGTTTTTAGGTGACTCCTGTTTCTCAAAGCAAATCTGCACCTTAAAAGATAATTAACATCTTATTCTAGTGATCTTAGACAGTAAAATCAATGTTCACACATGTAGACTGAACTGTTCAAACTCACAGGAATTCTATGTTTGGGTGGGAATGTTATTGTCCTTGCTGGAAAAAAAAGTTCCCTGAAATTGAGTTGGAGATAAGTAATTAGAGGGAATACAATGTATGTATATCATGGGTTTTATTGTGTGTGTATGTGTGCAGCGGGGGAGGGATGTTACTTTATTTTATTTGTGTATTGTAAAGACTGTGTGAGAAATAGCGTTCTACGGGCTAATACAAAATTGGACTTGTGAGACAGAAGATTTTGAAGGAAATGGTACGAAGAGAGCACATATCTCCACTGGGGTAAAATTCAAATGAGGTGTATTAGAATGGAAAAATCATCACTGGAATCTGCACTGTGTCATTAAAGTTATCTGTTTCCTCCACTGCCCTGCTTGTAAATGACTTTAATAAGCACCTGGAATCTGTTGCAAGGTATCTTTATAATTGGTTAATTGGGAAAAGGAGCCTCCTGCGATCAGTGTCAAGCCAGCTGTAATATGAATGACATCCGGTCTATATTTTTTCAAAATAAAATACATCATGACGGAACATACTGCAAGGTTTGAGAGTAATAGGCTACAATACAAATGACCAAAGTGACAACAAAAAAGTATCTAATTGAGTAAGGAATTGTAGTAAATGAAAAGACAAATGTTTTTATTTCCCCAAAATTTTCATATTTTACATGTATAGCCATATAAACCGCAAGATAGGCCACTTTTAAGAGTCTGACGCAGTACAACGGGAACAAGTAAACCAATGGCCAAAGGCGTTACTGAGCAACGTCCGCTGTCAACCAATCGGAGGCTTTGACGCTGCTAAGACCTGAGCGGTAGAATTTGCGGTCTCGACAGCTTAGGGAAGTTGACGAGCATTGTTTTGGTAAACAAAGTCCGTGAGTTTACGTTTTAAATGTACACGATAATTTCCGATTTATGCATCGAACTAAGTCCAACAATCTAATACAACAGTATGACGGTTTTATTTCCGGTTTGTTACTTTGTCAGCACAGTATTTGATTAGCAAACTCACATTGCTAAATAGCTAGTGCTAAGGTTAGCTAACGCCGAGTTTGAACGTCAATGTTGCACCGTGGCGCGTTATCCTCTTGTTTCCAACAGCTCAATATAAGAGGTCAGTATGTGTGAGCATGTCATTTGTGTGACAACTCAAACTTGCCTTCCTCAGTGTTTGTCTGTTCCCCATCATATTGTACAACGTTATTTGTGTTTTTGGCTCGACTACTC
>OMLI01090014.1:0-10401 GCA_900302605.1 Rondeletia loricata | reverse complement strand
CGAATGTAATCGAAGCAGACCAGCGTGCTCCTCCTGAGTTAAGTATACAAACTTAACAAACTAATGACAATTCCATCTATATTAGTCAAAGTCTTTAGTATCTGCCAGTGTGTCAAACCAAGATTAAAATAAAACTGGATGAAATTAAACAGCTGTGTCATGTTGGCCTTCTGTGACTTCTACAGCCACACATTAACTTCTCTGCTCTGTTTTATCTAGATAATTATATTATAGAGCTTCGCGGCTCCCTGGCTCCCTTGCCCGCGACCCACCATTAACATTACTGCACTGTTGATCTGCGATTCATAACGTTGACTGATTCATAACTTCAGATGGGGAAGGCAAGAGTGCGGCAGGGGTGGTGGGCATATACAGTCCGCATTCAAAGAGAATGCATAGATGCATGCTCGCGTTCCATTAATTTTCTGATATTGTGGTTGAATTAATTTGGATGTTTTTAATCTACCGTCCCAGAACCGTCCCGGAGTCTTTTGTGAACCGTCCCAGATGCGTATTTTACCGTCCCCAGGACGACGGGATGCCCTTAGTTTCGAGCCCTGAGTTTTTTGTTTGTTTTTTTTAACTCTGAGACAAGTGTGATATTTCATTATGGTAGAACCTTTTCACTTGTAGCACACATGTCCCCATAAGTTCATGAAGAGTTGTTCTCTGACATCAGCTCCCCTGGGAAACCTCAACAATTACAAACACTGTTAGAAGTATGTTTTTTTTAGACTGTTTTTAAAATTGACTTTAAGATAACCTGGGGCATTGGTAGTATTAGTAGTTTATTGTTCATGATCCTGTGTGGACATATGTGTGCAAACAGGATGCAAACATGAATAATGAATGAAAATGTTCAACCAAAGTGAAATAATGCTGAGACAAGAAAGAAACAACTTTATCTGAATCTTGGGTCAATGTCGCACATTATTTAACGATGCTACTGCATCAGTTCATCCAGAGCCAGGGTGGGAATTAACCTTTGCTTTTTGGCTTATCATCCACAGCGGCTAGTGGATGCTCAAAATCTACCAGCCACTAATCTTTGTTTTTATTTGAACATTTTTTACATATTAGAAAATGAGCGTGTTGTAATATTAAAACTGTTTTTCATGTGCTCACAATACAACAGTGTAATATTCTGGCATGTAGACACAAAACCATGCCATAAACATATCAATCAATCAAACTTTATTTATATAGCACCTTTCGTGCAAGATTGCAATACAAAGTGCTTAACAAGATAAGAAGATAAATAGATACAACACAATAATGAAAATCTGAATAATATATTAATAGTAATAATAGTAATGATGATAATAATAGTAAAAATGTACTAAAATAAAGTCATATTTAACTCTAATTTATAAAGTCACTTACATTTTAAGTATCTTGACAATTCTCTAAATCTTTGACTTGAACATGAAAAATAAGCTTTTGCAAGTTTTATCACTATTTATGACTATGTAACTCAAATTACAAGTTTATTTTTTTGGTTTACAAACATTTCATAGCCCCAAATGTAATGTGGTGAAATTGTTTCAATAGGGGGCTCCATACTGCAATTACAAGTTGGGACTTTAAAATGAGCATTGTAGCGGTGAGCAAAATCTGGCTTTGCTAATCACATTACTGTATATCTCTATAGGGAAAAGGTACATTGCCTTTAAGCAAAAATTCAGTTCACTGGTGTTGAAACAGTTGAAGTTGAAGCAAAACAACACTTGGTTTCATGCCCTAGGTTGTTAGTATACCAGCATAGGTTGTTGGTGTACAAGTATAGATTAATGTGTTTGTTTCAGGGAGGAGAGGAGCCAGACCCAAGTGCTGAGGCAGCAGCAGGACGAGGCCTATCTGGCCTCCCTCCGTGCCGACCAGGAGAAGGACCGAAAGAAAAGGGAGGAACAGGAGCAGCAGAGGCAAGAGGAGGAGAAGGTCCGACAGAGTGCTCTTGCTGAGGAGAGGAGACTAAGGGTGAGAGACTGTTGTGTTCTTTGCACAGAGATTTTAACGAATCAGTGTTTTGATTGGGACCGACGTCTCAATATAGTGATATTCTTTTTCTTTTCTTTTTTTAAATTTGAGTAATTTGATTCATGTTGTGACGATTTGTGTTATATGGCTTTAGACACTCGAGGAGGAGAAGGAGAGAAAGTCAGAATGTCTTCCTCCGGAGCCCCCTGCAGATGATCCAGAAAGTGTCAAAATAGTGTTTAAGTTGCCCAATGATACACGAGTAGAGAGAAGATTCCTCTTCGGACAGTCTCTGACGGTGAGAACCAAAAGGGCTTTTCACAGAGCACATGCTTAGCCTAGGGTTATCTTACATCTAACAGTTGGCCCAGGGTTAGCTTAACCCCTTTTCACACATTTAACCCATGGCTAACTCTTAGCCTAGGGCTAATGATTCACACAGTGTTCTTCTTAGCTCAGGGCTTACATGTCCGAAGGTATATGTTTACATGAATGACACGTGACTGGGCCGTTATGTTTCTCCTCAGCCTACTAACTAGCAACAATTGGCAATTTATTTTAATCATAGTTGTTCATTGCAATTGGCTCAAAGCCCACATTGACAACAAGGTGCTATCCCGGCATGACCCAGGCGTGTGTTCAGTGGTGGTCAGAAACCACAGCCAATAAGATGTTGATGTTAGATCTCTCGACACGTTTTCTTTTCCTTTTTGTTATTTTGTTATTTTGTGGCTTTTGACTACTGTCATAATAGTATAATGTTCCGTTGTAATAAAAACACTTGAGCCCAGGAATGCCAAGCAGTGTTGCTTAGCAACGTTGTGAAGGAGACGCTATTTGATTGGACAACACACAAGTGACACAAAGTCTTCTAACCCTTTTCACACAGCCAACAGATAACCCTGTTTTTAAAAGATTTTCTGGGGATAACCCTGAAAAGTCGAGGATAACCCTGCTCTGGAGAAAGGTCAGCTAGCCCTGGGCTAAAGTCCTACTTTGCAATTTGCCTGTGTGAAATGTTTGTTAGCCCAGGGTTAAAACACAATTTAGCCCTAGGCTAAGTCCAGTGTGAAAAGCCCTAAAGTAATCAAGACAATGCATACATAATGGTTAGAAAATGTATTACATAATTAAATTAATTAAAATAAGCTTCTAATCAAACCCTTAAGCATTTTTTGCCAAATCCAGTAGTTTCTATACGTTTATCGGTCCTATACAAGTCTTGATGACATTTCAAAGTAATCAGCTATTTGAGATGCTGTGGCATTTTGTTTCATCAAACTCTTTCATTGCACCAAAGAGAACCACTGATCTAAATATCACATCATTATGGACAAGTGTTACATTTCTTGTCATTGAACACCATATCAGCGTGGTCACTTGCCTATTTGTTTCCTTCTCAGGTAATATATGACTTCCTCTTCTCTTTGAAAGAAACCCCAGAGAAGTTTCAGATAGTCACGAACTTCCCCCGCCGAGTCTTGCCCTGCCTTCCAACCGAGGAGCAGCCCAACCCACCCACACTGAAAGAGGCGGGACTTAGCCGCTCCGAGGTCGTTTTTGTTCAGGACCTTACGGACGATTAACAGATTGCATACCTCCTCAACGTGGATAACACATTTTTCTCTACCCCCACCCATCCCCTTTTCTTCCTTTTTCTTCTTTTGTTAAATGGCCATTACGCACAAGGGATCATTGAGATAAAGTCCTAACCTGGAAAAGTTTAAACCGCCATGCATCCAGTCCTTATTTGGTTGTGTTTACAGGGTTCCCAATAGCCTGGAAAGTCTTGAATTTTATCAAATAAATATTGCTTCTTGAAGTCCTTACTTGAACTCATCTTTGTATCTGTGAGGGCGAAGGAGTTTGTTTTCCATTATCTGTAGCTACCTGTTTATTCTTCTCAAAGCCAGTTGTCCCATCTTTCCCGTAACTGTTGCACCAAAGGATTAATCATGTGCTCAAATGTACTGAAACAGTAGCTTAGCTTATGTGCAAAACCAGAAATGGATTCCAAATTAATGTCTGGGCAACTGAGGGAGGCTGGTTGTACAGTACTCGCAACTGATACATGTAGGATGCAGCATGGATATTGGATATGTATGGATTGTTGCGATAGTGTGAATGCCTTTGCTATTTTTTGTGCTATCGTTAAAGCCAGACAAACTAAAGATATGTTTGATCCATTTGTCCCAATTCAACACCCTTTCTACCTTAAGTTTGCATATGTGCTTTATCCACAGTGACTGAGAAGCATAGAACTGGTGTAAGTTGGGTTGCTCACTGCTGTGATTGTGAATCTATGTTGTGGAGAGCAAATGTAATACTTCAGGGAGCAGGTTGGTGGATTTGGACATAAAGGAGATGTGGGAACCCTGTTTCAAATGAGCCATGCCCTGTGTATATAGGTTAGATATTTAAGAACAAACCTGAAATTCACCGTACTTAACATTTGTTTTTGTTCCTTTTTTTTTTATGCAAACAAGTTGACTTCTGTGTCATAAAATGACCAAATGCAGGTTGGTTGCTATGTAAGAGGTGGACTGCCTGAAGCTCATAATGAAGTTTAAGAATACAATATTGAAAGGAAGCCACAGCTTTTACATGTGGCTGTATGTAGTATAGTAGGAGTCTGCCCATAGTGTGCCTGTGGTTATTCATAGATACCTATTTTGCCTGTCTAACATCTGAATGGGCTCATGTAAAGATGTAATTTTCCAACTATAAATTAAACATTTTAAAGATGTGGATTCATTGATATTGTACAGCACTTGCACTCAAGGTTGTGGCAATAAGGTGCACCAGTTAAGTACCTTTTCTTTTAACTTGCATATAAATGTTGTGATGCCTGATTTGATAGCCTTTTAATAAGATGTAATTTGAAGTGCATTGGGAGATGGGTCAAAATCAGTGTCATTGATTATTCCATGTGTTCCTTTGTTTTAACCTCTGAATACCATAAGTCAAATAAGATAGACACAAGTGTGATATTGGTATACATCATACATTTATTAGTGAACAACCCTCTCAAATCAGCCACAACAATTAAAAAAAAATATGATTGCACTACTTGGTAAAGCATAACTAGCAACTTTCATTTAAAAAAAGTACAAATCTTAAAAATTTTAAACAGTATACAGATGTATATATAATACACTATACCTAGTTATGTTAAATGCTACAAACAATATGATTCCAATGGAATGAAAAATTATAACATTAAGAACCATTTCCTATATATAATATATATTAGTTGTTTTCTCACCCCACCCCCCAATACAAACATGGAAAAAATGAGGTAACTGTAAATGTGCAAGTACCAAAGCAAAATATCTGCCTAACACAGAACACATGCCCCTGGCTCTGTTGGCGGGTGGGTAGTCTGGTGTTCAGGCAAGGACCCCAAGAGGCCAGGGGGAGTAAGAACAGTAAACCACTATCCCACCACAGCAAAAATCATTGGTAAACAAGAAATTGCATCTACGGAGCAATCAATCACAAATCCTAAATAAATTTTAGCTGCTTATTGGAACACATTTTTGCACCACACAAGCTGTGAGATTATTCAATAATTATTTTAACAGAAAGACTACAAGACTCTATTCTCAGTTGTCTTCGTAAAAATGTGTGTGATTACTTAGGCCTTAATGGGAGGTTCTCTTCATTTTAATAGGGTAGCTGGATATTGTCAATTAAATACTTACTCCCAAAATAATAGTGCTAAAATTTAAGTGAACTAAGGTATCTAGATGTGAACAATACATTTTAAGATATTGACACACTGAGAGCAAGAGCCCGATAGGCAGATACAGTACACTGAAATAAGTATGACATTTTATTTTTTTATTCCTTAAACTATATTGATTTTCACTGACATTGTTTAGGGGTATTAGTATAACATGCTTTAAGAATACATGGGATCCATGACAAACTATTGCATTCACGCAAGTGAGAGTTATCATACCTAAAGCAGAACATCTAGCACCTTTTCACTATGGCTTTTGATAAACTACAGTAGTTTCAGAGCATGTAATTTTCAGTCATTAGGGCAATAACATTAACACAATGTAGTCAAGAATTTTCAAATCCTGGGTTCAAGACCAGTTTTTTTTTTTATGCGTTTTTTTTTTTCTCCTATAAAATGAAGTTAGCGCAATAAAATCTTGTAGTCATTCAGTTCTATTACAAATGTGTGCAGTACAATGCATGGCAGTTATCAGCTGAGCATTAAGATCCAAACCCCCAGAACCCAAAGCCAACTAGTTAAAAATCAGTTGGGATCTGGTCAACAAGCATGCATATTGTGCACCATTAAATAGGTCCCCACCAGATTTCTAGATATCCTCCACTTATAACACGCTTGTTTTACATTGTTTTTTTTTAGTCATGCAAACACCTTTGAAGTAGTTTTGGAAGTGACTTAGGTAGGATAGTGTGCACCATGGCACATTTAGAAATGGGATCACAACCGCTATGTTTGAACATGTGGTTCGAGTACAAGAACAAAAGTTAAACAGGTTTGAATAATACACTTGTAATGAGTTGCAGTGTATACATTGCCTCTTTTCTGTGAATATTCATAACATCTTTACTGATATTTTTTTCTTGCATGCCTGTCTTTAAATGATGTAATATCTACTACTCCTGACAAAACAGAATATTAGAATCCATTACATTAAATTATTCATGGTCTGAGGAAAACGACCAACTAAATTCAAATATTTCATGGCATCCTTTTTATTTAAATTGGACTTTTCCTTTATTTTTATACACCGAGAGGCCCTGAGTGATTTTTTTAACTTACAATATATGCCAGCGAATAGATATGTACACATAGGTTAATTCTCAAAGCTGTGGATTTAACTCATTAAATGGCTTTTTTTTTTCTCTTCAAGGTGGCACACACGTCAAAGATTCACATTCGCTTTAAAAAACAAAAAACAAGAAAAAGGCAAGATCCCTTTACACATGAACGCAAGGGTTACAACTGCCTATTAGTGCGTACTGGGGCAGTTACAGACAGGAGTGAATCCAGAGCAAAAGTTAATTTGTTTCTCTTTATCCCCCCCAAATATATCCAGTTTTTTAGTGTGAACACAAGCAGGGAACTAGAAGTCTAACAGTGTATCTACACTACTGAACACTCCAGCTCTGACCATGTCATTTGAATCCCTTCCTGATCACTGTGGGATACAGACAGCCGGCATACGGTGGAGTGTCACCAGTGACTTCTACAAGGGTTTTCAACATTCTTTTGTCTTCAAACGTTTATCTAAAAGCATTCACACTGAAGCTATACATACAATTTCTTTTTTACAACACCATTACCATGGCCTAAGACAATGACCTGACCAAGTTGCCAGAATATAACACATACCATACACAAACAATGTTAGTGCTCCAACTGTTTCCTTCAATGTATTTTTTCTAGAGGATAAAACCAATAAATAAACCCATTTTTAAAAACAGCATACTTTTAAAACAAGTGGAAATGACAAAGGATTTTTTAAAGATTAGTAATAGGTTTGTGCTTGTCAAGGTCATAAGAAGGCAGATCTGAAATCTTGAACAGTATACGCTATATCTGTATATTGGATATTTGGCTCACAAACAAAGAAATAAAAAGCCCAGTCTTCCTAAAAGGGGAAGAAAATGTTCATTTAAAACTCGCCACTCACTGCACATATTGCTTTCTGCACAGGCCTCCAGAACTCTCCAGCATCAGCATAGCCGTCAGATGAGGACTCCCATCCTTAACTGCTGTCAAGGTGGAACCACATGCTAGCCTTCCTTCATGGCGCTTTCTGAATAAGCAAGCAGTTCTTTTAGTATGCTTCTTTGTCTTTTCTTGAATTTGATAAATTTGGTGGCAATGCTTGATTAAAATATTGCTAGTCTGAATCAACAGTCCATGCAAATCCTAGCATGCTGCCCTGTATCCAGTGGTTACACAATGCATCGGCTCTGTGAACAGGACACACATACACACAAAATATGCACACGCGCATACACACTTGCCAGAGGGACAATGCTGACGTGGTGGATGGATGTAGCACTTATGCAGTTATGCCAGATGACCTCGAAAAGCAGTCCTCTGTCCCCTCCACTCACTTTGCTGAGCAAGTAAGTGCCCTCCTCAAAGAAAGCTCTACATCACCGCCTCGTCGTCTCCTCTTTCCATCCATTAATCCATGACTGCCTTCATCCAGATCTGTGTTTCAGAGTGGATTATCAGGGGTAGAAGATACCCCACAGGTGCGCATCCCATCATTTGCAGTCCATAACCTCAGGCTTAACAGAATCTGTATTTAACCACAGCAAGTCACACTTTCACAATAGCATTGGCAAATCTAAAAAAAGGGATAAACTATTGAAATGATCAATACATTATTGCAGAACATACATTATTAACAAGTCACTTTGTCCAACACCTACACAAACATGCATCTATGATGGTCAGGCGTTGCCTCCAAACACAGATACCCATGTTGAAGTATTCCTATTATTTTTCTGCTAATTGCACAAGGTGTCCAGCCTATCATCCTCCAGGCCCCCGACTCACCTCTATCCTCTCCCAATGCAGGACTCCTGCTATTCATGAATACCACAACCAAAACCGCTAGATAAAAATGAAACCCTGTAAACAAAAGCAGCAAACAATGCATTGTAGGAGAAATCTTTGGAATCTGCAACAAGGGGGCAGAGAAAGAAGTGGCTGGCAATCCCAGAACTCTGGCTATAGGCTGCAATAGGCAGTGGGTTTCATGAGACTCAGACAATGCACAGCAGAGGTACAACAGGCTCCAGAAACAATCCTGGATTGCTTATTATTTAGGTAGGGACAGGAGTAGTGGGTTGGTAAGCTATATTTACTGGAGGACGTAGGTTAGGTGGCAGGTGTCCCCAGCTTTGGGACAAACTCTGATGTGCGCAGCTTTCCAGTCAAGCACTCAAGAGACAGTTCTCACTCCACCTCCCGGTGTACATCCGATGCATCGGCTCGGCAGATAGGACAAGTGCGATTGGTCTGAAAGCCAAGTACATCCAAGTTGATGTATAAATACATGAAGTATTGAATATTGATGTATTAATGCAAAATACTGAGAATATTGGCTTAAACGGTTTAAATGTTAATACTGGCATCAACTTACCTTTAACCATTTGTCCACACACTTGGCGTGGAATTCATGGTTACAAGGCAATACCCGAAGTAGCTGCCTACACTCAAAGTCACTAAAACACACAACACACCTAAGGGGAGGAAAGAAAAAGGTTTCCAGAATGTACAAGAATATGAATGATTCAAATTAAATATGGACTGAATGTAAACAGGTTTTGCAAAGAGTTGAGGGAAGCTTACAGCGTTTGTTCGGATAGATGATTCTCTGAGTTGAATCTGTAGGACGGAAGTTGCTCTATATCTGCCTTAGTGAGTCCACGTGGTTTTGCTTCGCCCAACCTCTCTGCCAGATTTAGCAATGCCTGCACAGTGAGAGAGAAGGTGATGCAAATTATGTGTTGGCTCTAGACACTTATTACTTTGGATGTGAAATAACACAATGATGCTGAGGTGTGCGCCATGCAGCCTCCAAATAAGTTTGAGCAAAGTGTAGTCACACCCAAAACCTTAAGAGATACAATGAAATGCAAAAAGGCTGGAAAAAGAACCCTAAAGACTGATATTTACAGACTGAAGACTTTTACAAATAATTGATAAATAAGAATTTCTGACCACATAGAAAAATTACTGCTTTATTGTATGTGTTATACGTTAATCTGTACAAGCACTTTCAGTACCCTGAAAGGGCAGAACCCACGTACAATGAGAGCTGTAGTTCTTAAACTGTTCATTCTAAATGGCTGAATGTACCTTCAAATTAAAGCTGACCATCTGCACTTTGACCTCATATTCACTGTGTCATTTCACATATAAAGTAATGACTGAAACTTACAACATTAGTGTGTTATTATTCAAATACTTATGGGGCTACAGTATATGACATGATTAATGACACATCTCAACCATTATTCAGACATCGTTCTGTTTGCTGTTGTGGACTGGCACCACACTAACCTCATAGTTCTCCATCTCCACATCATCCACATCCAGGTCTAGACTGATGGCTGGGCCCACTGCTGTTGGAGGCACAGGAAGCATTGACCTAAGCACAGAGAAAACGTAAGGTTACTATGTAACCATGGTTCTGAGTGAGACACTATCTCTCCACCCAGATACATATTCCATATGTACGGGATATGACACCACTTCAATGGTGTGACGTGGATACCATGTAAGACAATTTTAGCTTGCTAATCAACTCGCAGTCATGCGCAGAGGGGTATGTGGCTGTTTCTGCAACTACGGGCATTTTGCATAGGCAAGTGCAGTCCCATATACGCCTGCTCTATCGTCTCCACAATCCA
>OMLI01090013.1:10387-25237 GCA_900302605.1 Rondeletia loricata | reverse complement strand
ATGTGCATGGGGGGATGCAAACAGCTCAATATTAATATCTGCAGCCCAGCCTGCTGCTGGCATCACTGTCTCCCCCACCCAGCTCGATAACACGGGAACCCAGCCTGGCTCTTATTCCTCTTGGGTTCCGTCCAATGTTCAATAAACGTCTCAAAAAATGTTTTAATAAACACGCATTTCATCAGAAATATTGATTCTTGTTTGCAGGTCAAATTCCTAATTAAAGATGGGAGCTGCTCCATGCGCTGGCAGGTGTTAAGTATAATATCTGTGTGTGTGTGTGTGTGTGTGTGGGGGGGCATCCAATAAAGTTGTGAACAGTAAGTTCTGCATCTGCTGACATTTTTTTTAATGTCTCAACACTTCTCATTGTATTACACCCATGTATCCTCTTGTCAGTGTCCTGTTGAAACTTTGCATTTGTATTTTTGGGCTCTTTCTTATGCCTGCCAGCAGGGTAAGCATCTACTTCTATAGATGAACCAGGCTTATGTAACTAAACAGGACACTTTACATCTGAAAAAAGTTTGATCAAAATTCACTTTTTTGATTCAATAATTTATAATTCAAACAAAATAATGTACTACCCTATTAAGTAATATACTATTTTAGAAGACGGAGTGCAAAGATCAATAATCTAAGATAAGACATCTCTCACAATGTGCCTGTTTTTCATATTGGGTTACATACAGTATGCCATTTGATGGGCACCTCCAAAGCGCCTGCATACATGTTTAAGCAAAAGTGTCCACAGTGGGAATCAAACCCCTAACAATAGGTTACTGCCATGCTCTACCCATTGAGCTACAGGATGACTTCAAAACTAACTGAAACATAATCACATAATAGCACATTTATATAGGTGCAGCATATCTGCTCAGATAGGATTCAGTGGAGAGTGACTGGAAAGAGAGAGAGAGAGAGAGAGAGAGAGAGAGAGAGAGAGAGAGAGAGAGAGAGAGAGAGAGAGAGAAAGACAGTTGGTTGGTTAGTGTTCCCTAATGCCGCTGCCAACCAGGAACAAAGTGTCCCAGAATAGGCTGTCAGCCATACTGGCCAGACGAAAAAAAAGCCTCTTCAGTCCCAACACACGGACCAGAGGAGAGATCCCGGCCAGAGCAGCTCTTTGCCTCGTAGTGACGGCCTTGTTCTTGATCTGCAGGCCAGGCAGAAGAGCCTTAAAGGACCACAGTGGAGGATGAAAGCGACCGGAGGAATGTACCCGATCAATTGGCCTCAGTCTCCCAGGTCTTGTTCGTTAATATCCTAGATACTGACGAGGATATCTCCAGCTCCCGGGTGCTATCGGCTGCCTTGCTTGCTCTGACAATGACATTGCATGTAGACAAACGCGCTGTCACACATGGGGATATAGCCAATGAAGGGGACAGGGAGGAAGTGTGCGTGAGTGAGAGAGTGTGTGTGTGTGTGTGAGACAAGGATAGTGGACAGGAGCAAACGAAGCCATCGGTGGTCAAACATAGCTCATTTTTCTTGCCTTTCCACTTCTCCCGGGCCACGGTGAGCACACCAGTGGAGACATAAAGATGTACAGAGCGGCATACGTACTCCCACACAATATCATGTCATGGCAGCTGTGTACAAATATCAGTTATGGCAAGCCATGCTATCTTTACAGGCCTCGGCGTGGGACATAGAGCCGGGTTGACCGTGCTTTTATTGACGCTATATCATTCTGGAGGGCTGATAGGAGCCAGGGGAAGGGCTATAAAGTCTCTAGTGACCCCTGTAGTATAGTAAATAACCCCAGCTAGACGCCAGCACTAACAGCGAGAATGCTAGCAGCCCGGCAGTCAGTGTTTCACGGAGGAAACCCATTGAGACCAAGGCCGGCGAGCTGTGTCAGCGAGCGGTACCGGCACGTTTTGAAGCCGTGGTTGGTTTTGTCTAAGCCCTGCTGCCCACTCCATATCCGATACCCTTCGCTTCACCGAACAATGCACGTAAGCTCGGCGTGACAATCGTGCCATCGCTGGAAAGGCGAGCTGGGGGATGACCCCTGACCCCCTGCCTCAGCGACTCCCCTTTTCCTTTTCGGCGGCTCAGCCTCACCACTGCAGAGCAGTGACCCCCGTTCTCCTGTCGATTTACTTTCCATCTCTTACACCGCGCTCCATGTCTCTCTCTCAGCACCGCTTAGCTGTCAAACACTCTCACCCCATAAAATGTGGAGAGAGAGGAGTGTGGAGAGAACACGACACACACGGATGAGTGAGAGGGTGTGCACCAACACACACACACACACACACACACATGACTCTAAAGGAGAAGAACGATACAAGGACACATCTAGGGCAAACAGTCATACTAGCCCACATTACAGCAAAACAGAAAGAGAAACAGACACACACACACATACAGTATGTACAGTACGCATGCAAAAAGGGAGTTGGACACAATGGAGTGATGAAATAATCGGCGATCGTTTTAGTTATTTTTTAAGTCACAGGAGTTTTAGTTATTAAAACATTTTTCCAAGGCAGAGCTACTCCGGAGGCAGAAATAATCTGAGTTAAACCTCAACAGGCGGAGCCAGAGAACCACCGTTTTCTGGGTATGTAATGTTAGACTGAAGCCCGGTGTAAAAGGCGAGGGGTAAGAGAGGAGGAAGATACTATTATGAAGCCTAGCACACTAAGATGTCTAGGTTAGCTAGTTAGCCTAGCTGACTTTCCAAGTTCAAACTAGCCATACTTGCCTATAGCTATCTAGGTTAGCTAGTTAGCTAGCCCGCTGACCTTCCAAGTTCATGAATGCCATGATCCATTTATATTTAGTATCTATATTTTGAGCAGAGTTCCCTCCTTGCCATTCAAGTTCGCCAGTTAGCTAACTTGTGCCCAGAAAAACGGTGGTTCTTTGGCTCCGCCCACTGATGTTTAACTCAACCAATCAGATTATTTCTGTCCCCAGAGCAGCAGAGAGAGGAAAACACAACAAGAGCAACACGTGCATCATGAATCAATGGGTCCAGTTACAAACTCAAACTCAGCGTGACTCTTCCTTGAACTGGTCCACATATTTCACCCCACAATCATCCCTCTCTCTCCTACACTGTCTACTGACGACAAACTACTACTAAAAATGCTCTTGGCGGGGTCTCATGCAATGTGAATGCAACTTTTAAAGTTGGTGGTGTCTACACAAAGATAGCAATGTCATGCTTCTACAAGACAATCTTCCCCTGCTGTGGGCAAAGTATGGAGAGAGGAAAGATGATTATGCTTTTATAAAATCCCCAAAAGACTGGAGGGGGAAATCTATACTCATACTCTCACACAGAGGTGTCAGCCCACCTGCCTGAGTGACTTTGTGCTTATTTTCTGCAACAGTGATCAAACAAGGGGATGTTACTTAATGCTACTGTGGTGTTTTTATTTTTTAAAGAACCTTTTGGGGTTAAATATTTAAAAATATTTTCAGTTTTTCCAGCTGGTATGTCAAATCTTTGATGCTCAATATCTCAGATCTGCACTCCACTCAGATACAACCTTATAATTCCAAGCTCACAAAATGACTTTCTGCTATTGTAAGCATAGCCAAGGGGCCTGCGATTACGAAGGCTAGGGTAGTGTGATCAAAATTAGGGTAATTACAGTACGTCTCTCAACTGCTTTCTATGCGGGTCTTTGTGTGTGTGTGTGTGTGTGTGTGTGTGTGTGTGTGTGTGTGTGTGTGTGTGTGTGTGTGTGTGTGTGTGTGTGTGTGTGTGTGTGTAAGTGACTGAGTAAATGAATGCAAGTGAGACAGTAACAAAATCAGTATTAATTTGTAGTACCGGTATGCTGGCAAACACTGAAGTGACACTGCACGAACATTTCAGCGTCTTTTTATTTGGTTTGCATCAACACAGTGCATCTTGTTGGAGCGGGGATACAGGTGTCATTCACAGCTTCCTCTCGGTTCAGTCCTCTCCCAGTCTTGAACATGATCATGAGTCCTGTGCCTGCCAGAGTGTTGCTGTAGATGGCAGCGCTACCTAGCTACCTGTCATGCCTAATTCAAAAGAACGCTCTCGAATTTGACAAAGGTGAACATTTCTACCAGAGGAGTGAGTTTAACGAACCTCTTCAGCTGTGCTATATGGGAACCTACTGAACCTAAAATATGCAAATACCATGCATAACAATGAAGCGTGGGACTGATTCCAAACTTAAGCTACACCCATTTTAAAGAAGGAGTGCACTTGAACTGGGAATAAAGACATCCTCCCTGAATAACTCAAAAGAAAGATACATTCCTGAATTTAAGCTTAAGCTCTGCCTCTTTATCTCTCCCTTGCGGTTTCCATTCTCTTCCTCCTCTGCCTTTACCTTCCTCTCTCTTCTCTTGGCTAGTGATAGCCATGAGCGCAGTGTCTGCAGCCCATGCTGCAGTCTACAGCACCCTGACCAGGGCACAACACTTTGTCGGGATAATAGCCAAGTGAAGGTACGACACTATACTGTAAAAGTCTAATTACTGTAAAATGATTTATGTCCTCTATAGTTTGTGTCATACAGGGAAAGGTTGCCTTTGATGAGAGAAAGTCATTAGCAAGCACCTCAAATTCACCTCCAGTAGGGTGGGTGTTTCTAAAGGTTAGGCCAGTAGGCCAGCCACGTACCTTCCTCAGTACACAGGACATAACGACAGCTTCGGTATTCAAATGGAATCCCAAAACTGTTTGAACTTCATTTAAAGTTTAATGAAACAAAGATTGTGGCACCTCTGATTTCAAAAACAAATGAATTATAACACATAAATATGTAACATACACTTAATTAGTTGGGTCTCTTAATGGAGGTCTGAATCTTGAGCTACATAAGGGAGGGGCCCTGACTCAGGACAGACCCGTCATGTCGTCCTCCTCTGTTATTTAGGACTCATTAGTAAAGCAAAAAACAGAGAGGTGTCTGATCCAAAAGTGAACACTTTAAGTTTGTGTGTGTGCATGGCTGTCACTTCTGTTGCCCCAAGTGCAGGACACCAGGATGGCTTTAGAGGCCATGACCATCTTGCCTACCACGATCTTTTGCTCTGTTTGCATCACATTTACTTGACTGATTTTTCCCCATGAGGCCATACATGCCAAATTATCCTTGAGCAAAATCAAATCAGTGAAACAACCTTGTTGACTTATTAGCATGTGTAAAGATCACTGCCAGTCATGTCCCACTGTGGCTAAGAAACTTTGAATACAGGACAAGAAGCCCTCATGGAGAGAGAGAGTGATGAAGAATGAAGGATCAAAAACGAGTTGCGAGAGAGATGAACAAACGAGAGGCAGGGTTCAAGAGGCAGCAACGTGCGACTGACGGACGAGTTGCCCTTCGATTAGCACCCCCTGTGCTCGTGTATCGACTGACTCTTCCCTAGACGAGGCTTGTCAGAGTCCGACCCCCCACCCCGGCCCCGCTTTCCTAAACGTGGGGCGCATGCAGCTCGTTAGCGGCTTTACCACACCGCCAGCAAACGACATTCGCACGATGATTGGCTGCCGGATTCATGTTTCTTTTATGTGCCTTTTTTTCTTTTCTTTTTTTCGGGCATCGCTCTCCATCTCTCTCTCTGTCACTCTGGTGTTTTGGGGTTTTAGAGACGCTGTTTAGCCTTTGATCATGTTCCAGGGTCATTACTGGAATCCTGAGCGGTCGACTGGGGTTAAATACTCGATGTGCCGCCGCTGCTGGTGCAGGAGAGTAAAACAAATGAGGCTGTGAGTCAGTCCAGCGCTGCCAGGGAGACAAGAGTAGTTGTGAGAAGGTGAATTTGGGCAATTGGACAGCTACTGTTTAATATTTTATCTAAGCTGTGTGTCCAAAGCCTAATTATACAGTAAATAGCTCCCATTAAAAGTATGCAGTAGTTCTGGAGCCGTCTCTTGGTACTCGGGGAACATCTAACTCTCAAATTAAATATTTAGGTACCATTAAATCATTTGATTGCCGTTTAGCTTAGGGACCTTTGGTACAACTTTAGAGGAGGGTGTGTATGTGTGTATTTATATGCACAAAAACCCCATTGTGTTTGTTCTTGGGAGACTGCTCAAACTCAAAAGAGCTGTCAAATAGGTAGCGCAGAAATTGGGAATGACAGTAAACAATGACAGCAAAGCTAACAAGCAGACACACCGATCAAAGAAATGGAGAATTGAGAACAAGCTAAAAGAAAGTGTCATTTGTAATATTATTGGTCTGACAGGAGCAACAAATATGTCAGGATGATGACATATCTACATTGTTTCAAATAATAATGGTCCTAGAATCTGAGCCTTTTTTTTCCCCTTTGGGATTTATTAAATGGTGCATGCAAGTCTATGGATTTAAGACTAAATATACTACATGACTTAATGTTATCTTTTCCTGAATGTGTAGCTTTTGCCTGGCTAAAGAGAAAACTTTAATATTTTAATCCATTAATAAATAGGCTCTCACATATGTCATAGGCCCAATGGCAATTTACCATAAATAGTAGTATTAAAATGTACACTTTTGTATGTTTTTGAGCTAAAATAATCAATAATTTGTAAATGATTACATTTAGAAACTAACCTTCATGACACTAAATGCGTTTTGATTGTTGATGTGTCTCAAAGGACAAACAAAACAAAAACCTGCCCCAACCAATACATATTAATTATTTCCACAAAACTCAATACCCTGTCTGGTCAGTTATTCTTATTCAGAAACAACCTCCTTATTTTACTGCAAACAAGGTGTGCAGCTTAAAATGTATGTTGATTCATGTTGAGTGTTTCATTTTACTGTGACAAATCTGAATAAGATGCCTATAATACAGTATAATCTTGACATGAAAGAGTGTCTGGGAAGTAATCTCCAGATCAAACACAAAGGAACAAGCTGTGTTGCCGTAAAAGAGGAGTGATTTGCAAATTCTACACTCTTAGAAATCAGGATTCCAAAAGAGTTCTTTGCGGCGGGGTGACGACCATTTTCCTCTGAAGAACCCTTTTTTGTTGAAAAGGTTCCTCGTGGATTAGACAAATAGTTATATCAAGAACATTTTAAATTTTTAAGAAGAAACAGTTCTTCAGGAATCCTTTGGAGGGTGAAAGAAGATGAGATCAACAGCAAAAAAAAATGCGACTCTGTTGACTTTATTTTGAAAGCAACACCAGGCATTATTCAGTAATCCAAGATCAAGGCAACTATTGTACCTTCTGACACTAAGTGGAAAGTATATTGTGTTTCTATACAGAACAACATAACTGAGCCACACTGACCCACTGAAGGTGGTGTAGTGGGTGCAGTGTTTTGGGCATTTTAACTTCAGCAAGTTCTAGGGGCAGCACATAGAAATAGAAAATCACTCACTTTATTTCTCACACTTGTGCTAAGCGAGATTAGTATCATTACATTTTCAAATGCTATCCATAAAGAAAGTCACATTTTGGATTTGATTCTAGTTTTACAGGATTCACCTCTAGATAGCTATAAGAGAATCCCTGATAGGATACATCATGCCAGAGGAATCAGGAACACTGCAGCCCACATGGGATTCAACACTGTGTCTCACGTCACAACACACAGGTTATGATGGTTTGTAAGACATGCGCTTTAACCACTACACTACCTGCCTGTCTGATGGTTTCAAATATTGAGGAGCAATATTTTGGTCAACATATTTCCTCTTCCGTCAAGTAGGTGTGATATGTAACCAATCAGAGGCAACTTTTGATCACCTGTATGTTTGAGTACCATTACAGCTAGAAAGTAGATCTCCAAAAAGAGGAACTCAAAGAAACAAGGTGACCTCAAACTAAATCACACTTCAAGCTTGAGTCTAGCAAAAGAGTTGTATGTTGAAAGGATTCTACTGTCACTATGCAGCATTATGTGTACATTATTTTACTATTCACTATTCCCTTTTATTTCTTTATACTGTTTATACATAGTAGGAGTTTAGGAGACCTCAATGTGCAGCCACTAACTATCTTTTTATTTCCCTCTTTGCCATTGCAGGAGACTATATGAAGTCCCCAGATGAGGAGAATCTGATGTGACAGTTAGACTGCTGCTTTAGCTGCTCCTGTGCTTATTTACAACATAATGAGGAGTGTCAGAAGTTTCCAAAAGATCTACAGAGCCACTCTGATCCAGTTGGCTCATCTTCAGAGAATCTCTCCACCTTCTTTGGCATTGCTCAGAGTTCATAATAAAATGGATTTGGACTATTATAGGTCGTTGCTACATAGATTATGTAAAAACCATTAAAAAAGAAAGGGATCTTGATAGTACCCCATAGGTTGAAAGAGGAACCTGTAAAAAATATAGGTAGAACCCCCTGGAATTGTTCCAAGAGGAACTTTGAGAATATAAAAGAGATTTTGCTGAAATCTGAATAAATGCCCAAGCAATGCCAAATGTCTTCTGAAGAAGATGTTCACTTTACTTGTGTCTAGTGCTGCGTTAAGTCCAAAATGATTGAGATACTTTAGAAAATAGGATCCGCACTCACATCTTTGTACTTGTTTATTCTTCTATTCAAAAAACAAACAAAACATGTGGTTGGCAAACAAAAAAATGACAATGTTTCACTAAAGGCTTCTTCAGGTCAATCTCCCAGAAAGGTTCCAAGTGGAACTCCAGAATAAACAGGGGTCTGTGCAGAACCACCTGGATGGGTTCTAGGTACAACCCCATAATAGGCAAGGGTTCTGTAATGAACCCCGAGGGATGGTTCTTGTTAGAACCTCAAGAGCATGTGAGGGTTCTTTGCTGAACCCTTCTTAGAGGGTTTCAGATGTAACTACTTACTGTGAGTTCTAAGTAGAACCATTTAGTAAGGGTTCTAGATGAATTCCTCTGAGAGGGCTCAAAGTCTAACCTTCAAAAAGGGTTCCACCTAGAGCCAAGTTCTCCTATGAGGACAAGTCAAAAAACCCGATATGGTTCTAGTTAGCCCTTCTATTTCTAACAGTGTAGATCCTCCAAACATGGGGAAATGTGAAGCACACTCCACCTAAGAACATGAAATCCATTACACTCAGTCCAGCATCCATACTGTTTCTCTGTTAGATTTCTCTGTTTCATTTCTCTCAGATGCGTACATCAGATTAAACCAGATTAAAAAGAGATTTAGGAAACTGTTCATGCATTGGGACAGGGCTTCTCAACCATTTCCCAAAATCCAAAAACTTTGCAGCTTCACTGCGCTCAAGACAGAACGGAGCATATCACCAAAACATATCTTCCAAATTAAACCACGAGGCTCGCACACGAAAAGGACAGAAGAAGGATGCTAAATGTGTTTAAGACATGTTTACTGATCTGAGAGAAATGAAACAGAGAAATCTAACAGAGAAACAGTGTGAGGAAACGTGTGTGCTTCACATGGGAGCTCTATTGCTCCTGGAGTTCCCCATGTTTGGAGGATCTACATTCTTAGAAATAGAAGGGCTAACTAGAACCATATAGGGTTCCTTTAAGTATGCGAGCCTCATGGTTTAATACAGACCCCAAAATAGACACACATTAGGGCCACGGACACCAATTTGATAACATTTTGTCCCAGGGACCCCTATATGGGAAGATTTTTGTTGTTGTGGATTTTTTATTGAATTGTATTGAACTAGTGTCTACAGTGTACATAGGGAGATAATAGTGGTGAGAGTGGAAACCAACAATTAGAATAGTCATTGTTATAATTATGTAATTGGGATTCTTTCTACAGTGAAATTATTCTTCATTTTGCTGTGGGACCCTCACTGGGACCCCCTTAAGGGCCCCTGTGGGTCCCCTGACCCCACTTTGAGAGCCACTTCAATAAGTGCATTGCTTCTGATCTAACAACAGCTGAACAACAAAAAGACAAGAAAACGCTTGTTTGCCAGCGGCCAGTAGGGCTTCAGAGCGGTGAGGGAATCGCACTGACACTGACACTTTGTAATCGTTGTTATGGTGTTGGTCAAGTTCACCTTTGATGTGCTTTGTTCACCTTTCACCTTTGTTTCATTCAGACGTAGTGGTAAATAAAAAGGTGGGTAAACTATGACATCCAGTCTGTGATCATCATAAGGCATCATAATAGCCACCAAAATGTCCAAAGGCATCAGTTATATTTTTTGCAAAAGTATTCATTTCTGCTTTTCTTTAACTCAAAAACACCCTAATCTGAGTTCAGGTGGATCTACTCTCCACGTCATCCCTGTTTTCATTTCTATGAATCAGTAAACCAATCCAAGGTAGCTGTAACTGTAACTGATTTTGAAAGCACCCTTCACAAACATGATGTGTGTTTCGATTGCTGATGTGTCCCAAAAGACAAAAAAACTACAATCTGCCAAAACGTATGAATTATTTCCCCATAATAATTCATTTTTTGTATCCTGCTGCAGCCTACCAGCGAGCAGTCGAGGGGGACGGGAGGCGGGAGAGAGCTCTGTTGCCAGGTAACAGTGACAGACAGTTGAGTGGCTGGGCTGGGCTGGGCTGATAGCTAGAGTGGTTTGGTGGGGAACCATCGGTCTGTTGGAGCCATGGTGGCCAGCCAGCTGGAGTGGTTCTCCTGGGAGAAAATGGGACTGTCTGTCGCAACCGTCATCACAGCCCTGTTTGAGTGCAATCTGTGAGAGAAAGGGGTTGCAGTGGCTAAAAGGTGTAGAAGTAATAGGGAGGTTTTGACAAAACAAATATATACATGTAGAGAGTGCTGGTGTTTTCTAGATACCAACATGGGAAAATAGTCAATCCTGGCTCAGTATTTTTTGGTAAAAGTGTCTGAATGGAAGTGGCTTATTTCTATATTTAAGTGGTGACTGACTGATTGATTGACTCAAATGATTGAGTAACTGACTGATTGACTGACTGAATGATTTTCTGACTAAATGATTGACTGACTGATTGACTGAACATAAATAGGGGATTTCACAGTTTGCTTACTTGGATTCATTTACAAAAATGTTCTTTAGGTTTATTTGTAAAGGTTTGCAGAAAGGTGAAAGTTGACTATCAAAGGTCAGTTTCTCCAACACCATCAAAATAACTACAAAGTTAGTTTCAGACACTGCAATATCAGATTGTGAGCATCTACTGCCTTTGGTACTGAGTGTGAAAGGAATGCAATGAGAGCGAGGACTGAAGGCTGTCCTCTAAGATATGTGTGTTGTTGTGTACTTTGCTTTTAGTCAGAAGTCCAAAAAGGCACAAAAAAACAATTACCATAGCGTAATTGCAGTAGGGTGCCAACTGCTGAAATGGTGTAACATCACTGCTGGCTTTATTTACTGTTCAAAGTATTTTTAATTGAAGATATTTATTTTATTGTGAAATACACCATCTCATCTTTTGATGCACAAAGTGAAAGTATAGGGCATCTACATTTTATTCTGAGGCTGTAAAAGGTTTGAAGTTGAGTATAGCAGACCTATATTTTGAGTTATGATGGGTAAGTCAACCTCCTCAAGAACATATGTGAATATACCAAACATTTAGATGGTCAAATTAACTCTACGTGTGTTTTAATATCAGTTTAAATGTTGTCCCGTCATCGATACTCTGCTACATGGCTCCATGTGTGTCTGGTAATGTTTGCTTTTAATTTTAGGTAGCCATTAAGACCAGAAAGACCAGTCGATTTTGAGGGTCTAAGAGAAGGCCAACGGGTCATTAGCTGAAGGGGGTAAATGTAATTCTAACTAGTATTTTATGGCGCGATTTTGAAAATCTAACAACACTGGTTTGTGCAGAATGTGGGTCTAGGAAAAGTCATGGAGGGACATTTAAAATTCATAAAATTCAACCGTCAGTTGCCTTTCTAGTGTTAATGAAATCTGGTCAGGGATGACAGATGAAAACTAGCCTTTTTTGGCTTTTACAGAAATGTTTATTAATGTGCATAATACCAGTGAAATTAACTAATAAAATAAAATAAATTGGAACGTTAAAAGAAGCATTTAGTGGAAAAGAAGCTATTGATGTTAGGCTACGCTACTTAAAACCCCAAAATAGATCAGGGGAACTTGCAATTGCATCACTGAAAGCAAATGACAAAACACATGTCTTCATTTTATTAAATATTAGGGACATCTTCCTGATATTGAGCTGCAGCCCTTTTGCACAATCCACATGTCAATTGTCTCAAAGCTTCAAAATCCTTCTCTAACTCGTCTGCTTCTCTTCATCTACATCTCCTCCTTTGTGATTGGTAAAGATTAAATAAGGGAAATCAATAAGGGATGGCTTTTACCTGGATTCACCTCATCAGCGTACTTCATGTGTCCCTAATATTTTGTGCATTCAGTGTAGATTTGCACATGTATAGTCCAGTGTGCTGCTTTGACAATGTGTAGTGTGGCAAACCACACATCATGCTTCCTATGCATCCCAGTGACCTTGAGGGCGTTTGCCTGTGATATGACATGGTCCCTCTTAGTTCTCGGGCGGCGCTTGAGTTCAGTGTTTGACCAGCGCCTCTCTGTCTCTCTCTCACACACACACACACACACACACACACACACACACACACACACACACACACACACACACACACACACACCCTGATCCCCTTCTCCCTGTGCGTCTGCACATCTCCTGCCTGGACCCAAGCCCTTGCTCTAATCCCCAGGACTCGATGCTGAGGCTGCAGCCTGGTAATTCACCAAATCCCCTTCCGCCACCCTCAGCCCACACCTCCTTCTCTGGTGTCAAGCACTCCTTGAAAATATACATACAAACACACACAGTCACACACACGCAATGTCACGCACACAATATCTACACTACGTGCGTACAAAAGCCTCAATATTCCCGTTTTATTTTCCTGTCTTTCACTGTGAACACTATATTCTTGGCTTCTGCCGTAAAGGACTGATGTTTTTATCTGTGTGTCTTCAGTTGATGAAGTGTCAGCCTTCACAGCCTGCCTCTTCGCTATAATGAGGGCCTCTTTATGTCTCCATTCTCAAACCCGACACTGAAAAACATCCACATCTCATCGCTGATTTCATTAAATGCTTTGTTTTTCTTGTAAAACACCAAAATGCTCCCCGATTTGCCATCAGAGAGCCCCTATAAGAACAATGTGTAATTTCAGCCTGCCATTGAAATTGTCTGTGCGCGTCAGTCAAGAGTTAAATGCAGTAGGGCTAAACACCAGATAGCACTTCAAATGTGCTTTCTGTCTTGGAAAATAGATGTTATATACATAGATAAATAATGAAACACGCGCACCAGGGAGAGATAATTGCTGTTTCACAAGTCATCCACACTTTGGTATTAAGATGTCAATCTCATCTGCAAATACATTATGTTTTTCTCTGCGTGTATATTAGTCTTATGATGAGGCAATGGTATTTGAGTAGGTATGGGTAACCAGATCTAATTATTTTAGGCATATAGCGTACAATCAAACTGTGTTTATTGTCAAACCAGTTTTTATTGTCTAACCCTGTTTGCTGTTATGGCATCTTATTACATGTTGCAGGATAATCGACATGCACCAACATGTGTGGATGCTGCCTTTTGAATGGTTTCATTTTGGTGGTTTGGAGATGGTTATCATCTGTATGATAAACAGATTTAATCATTTGCTCAGTTGGATATGGCTCACGTTCTTCCTGCTCGTTTGAAATTGTTTAGGAAAGGCGCCTGATTGAGGCAATCACAATCATAAGTGATTATGCCTGCGGAGACGTGTTAAAAATGTCAGGCCAATTGCACATCAAAGGCCATATATGGAGAAATTGTGGGTGAATTTGAAAGTGAGGAAGAGGTGGGGGAATGAAAAAGATAAAGGAGAAGGGAAGGGAATTAAGATAATTTATTATATAAGAGGGAAAATAAAGGATTTGCCACTATGTGTCTATGCGGAAGGGTAAAAAAGCGATATGAAGGACACTTTGAAGGCCTTCTGGGTCGAAGAAAGCCACACCATTTCAGTATGCTTTGCCACGAGGGGTTAAGAAGGGGACTTTGTAAATGCTGGAGTGGCCTGCTGTCAAGGCCTCCACTCTGCTCCTTTATGATTAGTGTGGCTGTTCTGTTAGATGTGATTGGTCTAATGCTGTAATGCTCTACCCGAGGTAATGGTCTGTGGTTACTGTTGCTAAGCACTGCTGCTTGATTAAATTATTCATTTAATATTAGTATTAGTTGATTAATCTATTCATAGGCTGGGTCTTTGTGTAGCAACACAGCTGAGCAAGCGGTGGTGTTGTCATTCGGTATTCATTCATTCATTCAGCGATAACATGATGTTATACTCCAGAAGGTGTTTTCACTGTTTAGTGTAGAGATTTCATGAATTCAAAGAAAAAGCTTCCGCACACTGTCTCCAATCCAAGTTTCACATTTATTGTGACAAAAAAGCTAAGCTTTCGGTCAGAGACCTTCTTCAGAGCATATCATATTTCATAAAAGGGCGTTTCAGGTGGAGCCATAATATCCTAGCATTAGACTCAGAGTGCCATACAAATGCCATACAATCAAACATACGTTCGACCGGCATCTAAGCGGATGTCCGTCTGCGCGCTCACAGACTTTTGACAGGTTTACTACATGGTAACGTTTTGTACACTGTGTTTTGAAAAGGAAAAAAAGGATCTGCAAGAGAGAGAGGCTGGACATTCAACAGTTTCCTTGGAGTTGCTACGAACAATACAATTGGCTAGAAAATTCCATCAATCAAATCTTAATGACAGTCAGTCCGCTCTACAACCTTCCAGGCTTCTACCTCCCTTCTATCCTGAACAATTGGAAATGGTGGGTATAATGGCATGTGAAATGACTTAGCTCGCTTGTTAGCTATAATTCCAATAACATTTTTGTACAATAAATAAATGTCACCCGGTATAAAAAATAGCCGAAACGCATGTGTATTTTTGCTGGA
>OMLI01090011.1:0-11346 GCA_900302605.1 Rondeletia loricata | reverse complement strand
TTTTTAACACATTGTGTTTATCAAAACAAATCTCATAATTGAAATACCTGTTTTTAACACATTGTGTTTATCAAAACAAATCTCATAATTGAAATACCTGTTTTTAACACATTGTGTTTAGGACTTTAAAGGAACTTCCTTCTGATAATAACATTAAAGGCCCTATATGTAAGTTGGTACTCTTACTGACAGTGTATGACAGTGGCCGTTAGGGGAACTGCAGTCAGTCTCTTACACGTGCTCCTGGCTCGTGCGTTCCCCATGTGTGTGTGTGTGAGAGGCAGGCTCGGGAACGCGCATAAGGTCACATCCGGTAAATTTTCGGCGAAATGTCGGCCCGCCATCTCCACAGTCCTGCTCATACAGAGACTGAACGGCTGAACAGAGAGAGAGAAGGCTGGTGTCATTAGTTCTCATTAGTTACGGAGAATTCACTCATTGGCAATAAAAAATGCAAAATGAATGTTAATTTCGGCCGAAAACTTACATATAGGGCCTTTAAATAATGAATATAGAGGGCTACATACATTCAAAACAGCAGTTTAGCTTAACAGCCAACATGCAACATCCCCATCAACTCCACAGCAAGGAGCATGTTCGCAGCATATATTAAAAAAATTAAAATTAAAAAAATTAAAACAAGGTATCGATATTAGGATTTGCAGAATCGATTCACAATCGGGGAAATTATAACCGCAATGTATTGGTGTATCGATTTTTTTGCCCAGCCCTACTGTTTTCTATGCCGTTATACCCAATGCTCCAATCTCTTATCTCTATAAGACCGCCATAGGACAACCTGGGGAGGAAAGCATGGCAATCCCCTAATCCTTGTTAACCTTACATGAATCAACCAGTCGATAGCTCCACAGTATGGCTGGAAAACGAGCTCCAAGGAAAGGTCAACAGGGCTGGTAATGAGGGAAGGAGTAGGAGGGGGATGACTCTGTTGCTGTTATAATGACAGGCCAGGAAGATCTGATTCTCAAGATGACCATCTAAAAATAAACACACATTTAACAAATGAACTACTTGTGAGAGATAACTCTAAGACCCCAAGACCTTATATTACCATAATGAGACATATACATTCATAAATAGTCATTAAAATATAAAATATCAAACGCTTGTGTTTAGGCAATATTGTACAGAATCTATGTAAGCTGCCTTCTGTTCAATGTTCCTCTCCAAGAAAATAACAAGAGACATTTGCATAAATGCAGAGGTGTTAAAGTTGAATCCTCCTGAAACTTGTTGACTAAAATCCATGGACGCCATCTCTGCAATAGAGATGTCACACACTTCACACATTTTCTCCTTCCAATAATCACCATACCAGTGATTTAGCCAACCAAATCACAAGAGGGTCAAGAAAAAAAAGAAGACGTATACATAATTTTGCTCCTCTTAACGGGAAATTACACTGAATTTCAGAGTTATTTCAGTGTTATCACTGCCTTATCACAATTCAGTTTGCATATGTGCCCACTCATTTCTGTCTCCCACCACCAGAAAGAAGACAGCTGAGTTTTTATTCTCCCATAATCTATGATGCACAGCTCCACTGAGAAAAAACAAAGCAAAACAAAACAAAAAACTGAAAAATATACTGACAGTAACCAGTGTGATTTCCTGGGAATAACGGTATATTTTCTGGTTCAGTTCAGATGGCATGTGAACCTATAAGCATACACCTCAGCCAATAACTCTCAGTCCACTCCCTTCTCCCTGCTCACATTTCCTTGGCAAAGTGGCGCTGATAAAAATAGACCTTTTTGTTTCCAGGTGCAGTAGCAGGGTGACAACAACACCCCTTTCGAGTGGAGCCGGCACATGCCTACTGGGAGCAACCAGGCCACCCAGAGGAAGAGCCATCTGGAGCTATGTTTTTATCCATCTCACACCCATTGTTCTCATCAAGCTCAACAACAACCGCCATGCTTGCATTAAATGACATATTTGAAGTGCTTCATGACCATAAGCAGTTATTCTTCAGTGGAGTGGAAAAAGTTGAGATGGGAACGGGAGGTGGGAGGGAGGGAGCGAGGGAAACATGTGAAAGGCGAGACATATAGAGATGGGGAGAGAAGTGAGATGAGGGAGGGAAGGGAGAAATATAATTAATGGAAGTAGAGCAAGGGAGAGAGGAAAAAGGTCATGAAATGGAAGAGGGTGATTATAAGCCAGACAGAAATATATATCTAAATATAAAGGGGAGCTCATGAAAAGCGGTGGAAATAGAAAGCTTGTGATAGCGCGCAGCCATTGGTCAGGAAGGGATTCAATATACTGTATATGTGCCCAGGAGGCCCTCTACTGCTCTTCAATCACCCCATCTTTCACTACACACTGTGTCTATAATGAGACATGTCAAAACCAGGATAAACACATAAGGGCACATACTGTCAATGGTAACAAGACATTAAAGTGGAGGAACATGGTGTTCTAGTGGACTAATCCCTTTGAAACCATCTGCTGTGATAGCGTGGTCTCAAATCAAACCCAAGGTACTTAGTTACATTTCTGTCTCCTTATTTGCCCAATTGCTACCACTGGTCTTGCTGGAAATCTAATACTAACCTGCTTTCATTGGATTTCATTTCATTGGATTAACACACACTCGCATTCGATAATAATTTTTGCTCTGGAGAATTCCTATGAATAGAAATAACGCTGAATGCAGGAAGTGGAAATATTGTATACTACGAGTTGTCACAGCTATAAACAAAAATCTTCTCAGAGATTTTGAAACTTGTTGAAGAGGGCATCACTAATGTAATCCATTACATGTTCTATTAAGTTTTCCCTCTGGATGCATCTGCATCAGAACTGGATGGAAATTGCTTCCTGAAATCTGAAAAAAATTATTACTCAGCTACAAAAAATTTGTTTGGAAGCAGCATGAGTTGTACTCCGACGGAAAATAGCTAATAAAAGAATGAGCACACACTCAGAATTAAAGTTCTGGAGTGCAGATGTCAACAAATAAAGTAGGATGTCATCTTATTTTGTGCAAAAACACATTTATCCTTTGCAACATAATCTAATAACTTCCAATTATCACTGAACAATGTACCACTGTATTCTTTGTGTGCAAAATATAACAGACTTTTTTTGTAATCACGCAATGTCAGTAAGTGGAGTGTGAATGCAGTGTCACAGTGAGTGTGATGAAAGACTAAGAAAAGCTACATTTCAATTTGATGTGACTCACACTGCTCTGACAATGGAGAAGGGAGCCAGCGGGGTCTCAGTTTCTCACACACACGCCGCACACGCACACACACACACATGCACACGCACAGAGCCTAGATGTTAACATCAAACACGGTGCAGGATAAGATGCAGGATGAGGCGGGAGCATGTTTCCTTGGCCATACTTTGCTAATCTGTACGCTGGGATTTAGGGAAGCTGTCAAACTAACAACACATCAACTGCAAGGCTCCAGTGGGGATGCTGATGACGTCTGAAAGCGAGAGGCTCCTCAGGTAAACAATGTCCCTCTAGAGGCAACTAACACAGATGTGATAGGTGTTAATAATCTGACAATTTCACACAGAAGGCCCTTGTCTTGTCATACCTGTCATGCTGTACAGTGTGACAAGAAAAGAATGATAATATAATTGACTGAGCCTGGGCGAGGGGCCTTTCATTTAAGTACCAGGTTTGAAAGAGCCAAGAGCATTGCTACAACCTACAGAAATGCTCCACAACAACAGTGGGGACTAGTGTATAAAGGTATTTGACAAAGATACGATGTTAATTCAAATTCAAGTAAAGAGTACGCCAGAATGATATTGAAATTAAATTGTGTCGGTAAGGAGACTGTGCTGCTTGATAGAGCACGGTGCTGCCCTACTTTCAAATCTCTCCCATTCATTAGCATTCACCTTATTACAAAGGTATTCATGCAGTACGTTAATGTAAATTGCTGTAAATGAAAGTGTCCGTAAAATTGCAAAACCAACATCATAAATCCACCAGAGTGCTGTATTTGGAGCAGAGGGTGCGATTAACTGCCAAAGTAAAAGGAGTCACCTGAGAGAGAGAGGCATACAAAGCGTAGTGAAAGGGCTCTGGTGGCTCTGCTGTGGTGTGGGGTGTGTTTCAAGCCCTTAGACAGCAAGGTGAACACAAAACCATTGCCTTGACTATTAGGATCATCTTCATCCTACAAGTATTTCTACCCTGCTAGGAGTTAGTCTCTTGCTGGATGACATGTCACCCTTCCATGAGTGGTTGTCAAATGGTTCGATAAGCACGGAAATGTAATCGTAGACCATGGTTCGTCTCAGTCACCAGAGTGTCACAACAGCCCTCCGAGTTCTGCATGCTTGATCTATGAAGGTGCTCTTGCAAGGTGCTCCATCTTAACATGCAATTCTCAACTTTGTCTCATAAAGTAGAAATGGCATTCAAATAACCTTTAATAAAGTCTAACTAATAGTAGACTTTAAGTGAAGTAGTTGCTGCGTCTGTACTGTTGAAAATCACCTGTTCTGGAAGGTGTTGAGCCCGGCGGGGACACACTGGACCCTCCACTGTCCATTCTGGTCTGGGTAAAGGACGAACTTGATGGGCGTCTCCACCTGAAGCTCCTTCTCTAGGGCAAACAGATGCTCCTTCCAGGGACACCCGCCTTGGGAGAACTCCACCACCTCCCCACTGGGGTCTACCTGGATATGAGAAGAAAACCAGACAAATGTGGTTGGTCAATCAGTTATGTACTGATGTTTATGTTGTATATTGTTTTATCTGTTTAACACACCACAATGGAAACAAGTCTATGACTTTTTTGTGTTATCCTTGACATTTGTTTATGATGCATGTATCATGTATTTTTAACGTTGTCAAATAAATCTAATCTAATCTAATCTAATGTGAAGGATGGAGGACAGACACATGGAGGAGATACTGCCAGCTTTGTGTGTAATTTATGATTTCTTCAAAAATAAGGACAAATGTAAATGAATAAACAAACAAGTATCTGATCTTTACAGCTTTATTATCACATCTCTCAACATTATTAGGAATGTGTGCAAGACCGTGTGCAAAGCCACGGAACAGCCGGGCACCTATGTAGCTTGGAGGGGAATGCGCATACCGCCACCCACTGGATCACTGATGAACGGCATGTCAGGACTGTACCAGAGTAGGCCTATTGGAGCTCAATCACGTGATTTGCAACAATGACTGGACGGACAGACTCGAGCAAATCATAGGTATAGTGCCGCGCATCTCGCGATGCCCGGCTAAAAATACCCATGAGAGAAGGGAGAAACTACTAGCTCTGATAAACAATATACTATTACGATCCGTTTTATTGGCGCCCCTTGCAGTATCTTCACAGCATCACAATTGTGACTATCAATCAACATTACAAAAAATATATATATATATATTATTTAACAAGTGATCCTTCCAGGAAAACCACCACCTTCCCACTGGACTCTTAAAATGGGGGACAAGATGCATGTTTACGTTTAACTCTTCGTGTAGTCCTTTTCAACTTTTCACTTTTCAAAACACAGTTACAAAGTGGTTTACAAAGGAATAAATAAAAACAGACGTGTACATTTATGTTTGTCCACGTCAGATTGGAATATCCTGTACCTGATGCCTCATATTAACAGCCTTCTCCACCACCACGCGGGCCGGCAACCAGGAGTTCTGGTAGTAGTCCAGACGGTCCAGGAACTCCTCCCCAACCATCACCACAGCCTTCTTGAAACCATCCTAGGGGAAACATATAGGACACACACACGCATACATACACATGCTAATGTCAAATACAGTGTAAGGGTAAGATATACCATATTACAAATGCATAAATATACAAGCTTTCATTTCTAGCCAGCCACTGACAACTGAAAAAAGTAGACTTCAGCTGTCATTTTGAACCCGCTGAACCCCACTAACCTCTTTTTTATTCGAAATCCTTTTAATTCATGATCATTCACATCTTTTCTCAGTAGTCCATCATCTCTGTATTTCAACAAAGCTTGACTGCAAACACTTTCAAGTCAGACAATGTGCCAGGTAGAAATGGGGTGGGTGAAGTCTCGTCTACCCTCCCACCCCATTACCCTCCACCCCGACCCCATTCTCTGAGAATAATGCTGCTCGTCAGACTCTCCAGGCCTGACAGGTCCTTTCACAAATCCCAGCCTAGGATGGCCTTTCTCAGACAGACAGACAGACAGACAGACAGACACACACACACACTCTGTCATGCAGCACTCTAATCTGCATGCATCTGACTGAGGGGACCGTGGCAGCCGTGAGTTTTAACAGTCATGGATGGAGGAGATGAAAATCCACCATTACGTTTTTCCAATTATCACAATCTGCCACTGTTGAGACTTCACCAGGTCAGTCTGACATCAAGTTGTCTATATGCCGAACATTTTCAGCGCATTACAAAGAATAAGTCTCACTTTCTGACCTTTTAAGTGCTGCATTGCCTTGCAGTCTGGGTAGCGGAAGTGTGGGGAATGGAGGATACTCATCTGAATTGAAATGTGAAAAAACAAATAGGCCCGCTAATCCACTGAGACAGCATCAACAATGGAAACAAAAAAACGGTCGGCATAGTCAACATTTATGCAAGGATAGGCTAGAGAGATCTCATGAGAGTCTGTAGATAACAGGTGCCGTTTCCCTGCGGGCATTCCCCTCCCACACTAATCAGAGAGAGAGAAGTCACTCCAGGCCACATTTGGGCCTGGATTATTTCTGTACGGCTGATTGCACTTGTCTTGTTTTATTATAAAATGTATGAGCCATTTTGTATTGTTACTTTGCAACATGTTGCCTATCCTGATTATTACAGATGCCCCCCTGGGATATTTACAATTACTGGAAGTAAGTAAGTAAGTTTTATTTATATAGCACCTTTCAAGAGCAGAGTCACAAAGTGCTTTCACAAGCAATAACAAAAACAATATGAAAAATAACAAATAACAAAAAAACATACACAGTTAAAAACACAAAACAACATGACTAGGCAATCCCATCTGACGCCAGGCCCATTTGTGTACCACGACCCCCATTGCGCAACATGCAACATCACGCACACCTCAACAATGGAGAGTCAGTCCGTCAGCGGATTACTCAGCCGGGAACGTTCGCTGTTCAAGGCAAGTCCCCTCCAGGGGAACTATACAAAGGCCATACGGAAAAGATGGGTCTATTCTAAATACAGCATGTTTACTTGCTTGGGTTATTTTGGTTGCCAGGCAAGAATATTAGCTTTACTGATAATTGTATATGAAACTATTTGAGACTTCCATGATTTCAATGGGTAGGTTTGTGTGGCACTATTTTTGTTATGTGGTGTTTTACTTGAGCAGACACAGTATTTGATATACAGTATCACCCAGTGTATCCAGGAGTCAAAGAAATCCAGGCAATGATATAACTCTCATTTGTCCATAGAGCACAGAGACACACTCATGTGTAACCTACAGTGCAGACAGACAGGCTTTAATGCCTCAGGTCAAAAACATGCTCCCATTAATTACTTGCACATTGCCGATATCTGTCAATAGAATATTGAGAACTTTCCCATTTTATTTGTCTCATCCTGATCCAGGATATCCTGATGTACTGACTCCAGAAGAAACTGATTCAGCCTTGCAGGAAGTATGGCTGGTTACTCTCACACACACACACACACACACACACACACACACACACCTCAGTGTCCTGATTCTTGCTGTTCCAGCGTGGGTTCAGGTGGCCGACACGTGAGCTCAGATTGGTAGAGACAGCGTAGCGGGCCTCCCCGTCACACTGTGAAATGCCGTTGTCTACAGCATCCACCTCCTCCACAAAGGCCTCATAAAGCTGCAGGGAATTGAAGGAGAGATATGACATGAGAGGTTGTGCACCTATAATGACAAAGGAATCAGCTTTTGTGTTTTTTTAATCATTTTCAAAAGGAGAATGGGCAGTAAACCATCCTTTTTCCAGCCAGAACATTAAAGACAGACAGGAAACTGAGGAGAAAGAAATATAGTAGAATTGCATTATCCTGATTCAAACCTATTTGTTCACAGTGCATGGGCAGTTACCGAGGCGGAAAGTGCATGGCTAGGCCATTAAACCAAAGGGGCCCCCCAAATTGCTGCTATTTTGCAGATCACTGGCATAATTCCAGAAATAAGTAGAAGAACTGCAGCAGAGAAGCAGATATATTTACTAGTGAAAAGTCAACCCCTCACTACAGATGAGGGTCAATCACCAAAGATTTGACATTTTACAAGTGGTTTACAAGTGGAGCTTTAGCTTAGGGGTAAAAATAGAGGGGATTGACATGCAACATCCTAAAATAAATAAAGCCCCAAGCATGGGTAAATGGATTACCTGTGGCTTTATATAGTTTTTAAACTGACACATCAAAAGGCTAATGGTAACATCAGTTAATATTGATAAAGTTTATGGTGCCTTGTGGTTTACTTGCCTACATACAGTAACTGTATGGTTTCAAATCCCCGCTCATACTACAGGGAACAGAAGTCAGTGTCACGTCTGGTACAATGCTCATACATACTAAACTACAAAGGTATATTTTCTAAAACCGGTTTAAAAAACAACCAACATGGATCAACTGCACATAAAACAGAGCCTCACGTTGAATTTTTTGTATAGTGCTAACTGATTATACCAAGTCCCTTACATGTGATACCCATGGGGATCTGCGCAGGCATGGCAATATCACTTTACCAAAAGTGGCTAACATGCTAGCATTCCTGTTTACCTCCTTATACACATTTCTGTCCCCCATTTCCCAGGTCCATATTGAAATTCACAATGGGTAGGTTTGATTTACCAGCCAAGGCGGTTATTTTATGGGAGTGGGGCAATGGAAAACATCTGTCTGCAATAAAGTGTCAGTGTTGCGAATATAACACAATCAGCGCTAACCCATCGCCTACCGTAAATCTGTTGTCTTTCTCCTCTCACCTTGTCATAGAGCACCTCCAGCTGCCTGTCGTCCTCCTTCAGCTGTGTCAGCTGGGCCAGCAGCTGACGGCCGAAGTGTAGGTAGACCAGGCCAGCCGAGCTCAGCTTGGTCACCCATGGCTTTCCTGGACACAGGCTGTGGAAGCTCTCTGCAAATGTCCTGGAGAGAAGGAAGACAATCTATTAGCTGACTGACAGGCTACAGAAACAGCCTATTCATAATAAGACAATATTCTACTCACAGTAGATTTGTTAAAAGTTAATGAAATAACAAAATATGTAAAGCAGATCATTTGTGTCCTCGATTTTTCCTAGAATTTATAGCTTACATGGGTGACGCATCACTTTGTAACAGATGCCTTCCACTTAATCCCCCCTCATCTACATTTCAGCCTAAGTAACTTGGTCAATAAACAATTTGTTTATCAGGAACTAGTCTTCCTGTGGTCCACAGAAAATATAGAGAACATGACATGCAGTCTCTTTTCAGTCAGGGTGACATCATGACTCAACCAACTGTGCCATTGTAAACCAGATATGAATCAAATTTGTCAAGAACAAACTCATGAAAAATGCATGAATTATGTATCTCTTCTCATAACATACTGATCATGACAAAATAAACGATCATCTTAATCTATGGTTGGAAGTCAAAGCATGGTAGAGTGATGATGACCACAGACCAATACATTCATTTTGATTGATAAAAAATTAGGAATATCTTTCAGCCAGCTCCAGGCTTAACCTATAATTTAGTAGTGAAGGCAAATGATTGCCTTGCCTATGTGCTGTTCCATAAAAAAAACAGCACAGGAAGATGTGCACCCGCCCAGGAAGATTACATTTTAAAAATAGTTTTTATTACAAATATTAAAATAATATTAAAAATCCCCCCAAAAAATCTACAAATCCACTTTTCTCCAAATGTAAATCCCGCTCGTTGCACGACTCCTGCACTAAAGTGGGTCTGCGAAATGGTCCTGGCATCAGGTTACATTAGGCTATATGCATATATTCAGGGAACAAAATGAACACCCGCCAAGCGTCAATGGCGTGTATATTTCCTCTTTGGCCGGTAAATTACGGAGGGTACTCAGCCACTCTGGCGTGTAAAAAAAATAGGAGCCAACTTTCAGAATTTTCATACAAGACATAGCTTCTGTTGTCTGTTCGTGATTCTGCCTTTAAAGCGATCATTTTTCTTTTTAAAGCGGTGCAACCATGGGCGTAGATTCCTATATACGTGGTAGTGTCACGTCACTACCACTTTTTTAAACATGCGATATCAAAACGAGCCAATGTGGCCATCCATGCGTGGTGGCGCTGCACTCAAATCACTGAGGTTTACATCGCCACTTGAACTTATTTTCACTGAGTTGGCGCAGTATTTGAATGGTAAACTAGAAAAAAACATTGACTTTATTCAGGATTTTTTAACGTCTATATGGAGAAGTCAGGATGTCAAAACGAAAAACAACCAAGCGTCGGACAATTTGGATTCACCCAAAAAACAAAGACAGTGACAACGAGTGATGACAACAGCACCAGCTACAGCTAACTTTATTTTGCCGGGCCGGCGGCGCCGGTTGCTGACAGTGACAGCTCCAAGGAGAGAGAGGCTTCATCGTGAGACACCACCGCCGCCACCTGCAGCAGCGACACTGGCGATGAAACGTTACCTTTCAACTGGACAAGGAAGCAATGGAGTGAGTGGAGAAACAGGAATACATGGCTCTTCACCAAAAATCTAAAGTTAGGATGTACAGTATGCATGGCGGCATAAGTATTCTTATGTTGTTATTTAGCCTCTCTGAAATGTTATTGACAGTATCATACTTCCATGTATGCGCGTGCATGTTTAGTAGCAGTGCATACCGGAAAATAGGGCTCCCCTGAAAGCCACTGTGTAATTCGAACCCTGATTGTAAAAATGCAGGAAATTGCATGTAGTGACCAAATTTTTTTCTGGAGGACCTCCAGACCTCCCGCCTTAAATGTCACTATCACTTCTGAAATGAAATCTACGCCCTTGGGTGCAGCTGCTTGACGTGCTTCGATTAGATTCATTAAGCTACTTCAAGTAACCAGAAAAGAGTTCCGGTTAAAGCGTTTAGCCTTCAAAATAAAAGCTCGAAAGTTTAAATGTAGAAATCTCTCTTTATCTTTCTCCCTCTCTCACCTCAGATGCTCATAGTCTCATCAGGCGGTTTTGTTAATTGGGGTTTCATTTACTCAAGCATTTTTGTTTATCAAATGGTCAGAAATAACAGGAAAATGCATAGATTTCTGTCAAATAAGGTAACACAGATTCATTGCCTTCACTGTTGCGCATAGTCGTGAAGCAGACCGATCATGCTTACCGTCGTGCGTAGTCACCC
>OMLI01090010.1:0-12608 GCA_900302605.1 Rondeletia loricata | reverse complement strand
GCTAGCCAGCCAGCTAGCTAGCAGCCAAGGCTAGTCAACTCCAAAACGGCGAAAGCTAGCTAACGTTAGCTAAGAGAGCGTTAGCTATCATCATAGCTACATCGTGTTTGCTGCTGCACACCCAGCAACCCGCCACATCCAAACACTGGACAGGGGAGCCATGCCATCACACTGAATGTCCGGAGTGTGCTACCAAATGCATGTAAGCTCCGCCTGTGTGCCCAAGTGCGCCTGTGTTTTTTTTGCCCTCAGTGTTGCGTGACATCATGCGCGTAACTGCGCGAGCTGTGATTGATGCACGTTGCAGCGTGAGATGTGATTGGTCCACTTCTGGGATACAGACAGACAGACATACAGACCATGGATGTATTATTTAAGATACAGACAGACAGACAGACAGACAGACATACATACAGACATTTACTGTTCTAGACGGCTCTGCCTCTCGGCCACGTCGTTAAAAAAAATCCCCATAGCTAAAGCTACCATGGGACTGACTGGACAGAATCAACCTACAGAACAAGAACTCTGATCCAAAGACAAGAATATTCTTGTGTTGGGTTCTCCTGTGGTATGCTGAGTAATGTTCCTCTTCAGGAAGGGGACGTTGTTGCATATTCACACTAGCAGGATAATTGAAACTCCACTGGTAACAGAGGGGAGGATGTGATCAGCTTGTCATGTCTATAAGTCTTTGGTGTGGCACTACCAGTCTGACAAGTTTGCTGACTGCAACAAGAAGATACGTCATCACACCTGGGACAAAAATGAGATGCTGTCAAACAGGTTAGGGGTGTTTCAGGAAGCCCTGAAACCTGGAACCTGAATCAACTTTTCAAATTTAGTTCACTAAACTAAACTCAAATATGATTTGGGGCATTCAGAATCTCCTTTGTGTTTGTGTTATTTCTCTTTTCTTTAATTATGGAAACATATTTATTGCTCCCAGACTCAGAAAGCCAAACAATCTGATCTGCAGAGCAGCATTCCTCCACAAAGGGACTGTACAATAGAGAGCCACCCCTCCCCCATGGCAGCCCAGTCAACTATTAAAAGGTGGAGAACAAAGGCACTCTTATTCCTTTGAGATGTGCTCTGTTTGGGAGAAGACAGTGCCTTCCCACAAGCACCCAAGTGTTCCTGCCTTGGCTGCTTGTTGTGCCGAGGAAAGAAAGGTGAATCAAGGGATGGACACAGATGTTCCTGAGTTTGCCGGCTTACCAAGCCCAAGAAAGAGCAGTTCAATTAAAATGGTCCAAAGCGATGACATAATTACACAGACAGCCTGTGTGAATCAGGTTACTCTGATGGGAGTCATGGGATGCACATGCAACTGCTTTGGGTGAAAGAGGTCAGTTTGAGAAGGCACATTCACTGTGTGAGGAAATGGCGACCTCTTGTGACAACTAATTACTGCTAATGAACATTTACACCCAAACCTTTTTGAACATTTTATACTCTGCAAACTCTAATAATGTTTATGTCCATCTCTTGATATGACCGAGTATAATACATAAACAACTCACTCAGGACATGGTACTGATGACTGTTGAACAGAAACATTATCAAGGTACAGTATAGCCTTGCTTCATCCGGTTCCCAAAAAGGTGACATACAAAGTACAGCCTATATGAAGGGTTTAATTCCAAAAAAATCCTATATCCATTTTAGCTACATGAAATTAATCAGGCAATATCTGAAAAACATAAATGAACTATTTCATAAGAAAATGTCTTAAGATGACTCCTAACTTCAATACTAGGCTAACCCATAATCTGTTTAGCTTTCATGCCAGCAGTCAATATTGGAGAGTGGGTGTCATTTTTTGTTGTAGTTAAATGGTGGATATCTCATTTGGGAACAAAACTCTTCATATATAGTGCAAACATTGTAGCTACTTCTAATTTCCATTTGTATGACTGTTATATTTTTTTTGTATGTACTTTTTGTGTGTGTTGTTATAATGTTTTTACACTACCCTCTTGGCCAGGTCACTCTTGGAAAATAGATTTTTTTTTTAAATCCCAGTAGCCTATTATGTAGGCCCCCCTTTCTATGACAAAATTATTATGCATAGGCCTAACTAATACTAATACTAATGCACCAGAGTTAAAACAAAGCCACAAAATCATGCAATATTGATGAAAGAAGTTTCTATTTTCCGAGCAATATTTGAGCACTAACAGCTCCACCTTGTGGAGTATCTTGGGCCAGTATAATGTGAGTTTTTATTTGTTGCACAGGTGCTTGATGTTTACCTAATAATACCCAGTATCTATTTGTTGAGTGGTTAATTTAAAAAAAAAAAAGAAAACTAATTTGGTGTATTGCATCAGGCACTGTCAAGAACATAGAGGAACAGAAAAATAAAGAAAAAATGATAATACATAGTCTAAGAAAAAAAAGTTGTGTAAAATTGATCTTTGGCAATAAAAAGAGGGGGTGGGGGGTGGGGGCCCACATCAATATTCTTTCAGGGGACCCAGAATTCCTAGCAACGCCCCTGCTGCAGCGCCCCTCGCGTCGCTTCATCACGTCAGCGGTCACGTGTTCAACTACTACGATTAGCTGAAGTTGGAGAAAAGTTTGACAAGCCCATAAGAGCCACGAAAGAGCCTCGAAAGAAACAGGATTCACGGTATCAACAGACTTTTCTCCAGGACAAACAATGGAAGGCGTCGCCCAGGTACCAACGCTGATAGGAAGAGTAAACCGTTTTAATGGCGCATAATGATTGAGCACTTTTCTTTTCTTTTTGCAAACACACCTATTTGTGCACGGCTTCTTAAGCAGTATCCTTCTTACACTGTATCTTTTTTATCACTAGAAAGTTCTGATGTCGGGATTCAGTCTTGACCTCGGACCCCTGAAAGAGCCGCTGGCCTTTATTCGTCTGCTCGAATGGGTAAGTTTTCCTGAATCCTGTTACCATATGGCCTATAGGCTGTGGTGAATGTATGACCCATCCACACAGCTAAATACCTTCCAAACTGATTATCATGTGGGTCTTGTGACCTACACGCACGGAGAGGCTGTGTAACTCCTGTCTTCTGAGCTGGAACATTGTCTCTAAAATGTTACGCCGTACTTTCATGAAGTTATAACAGTTTACATGTATTAAATTAGCACACCAAGTCGCTGTCACATGAGCTGCCCCAAAGTGACATTGTGCTTTTTCAGTCAAAGCACCTTTAGCTATTGATGTACTGTATCTTACCATGTAGGAAAAACTCTCAAATCTGTACTTCATCTGGCTAGTAACAGTAAAATGGTTGTCAAACACTGTCATGGGTAATAGCTACATTATTATACTGTCAGTATTTAGTACTTTACCCCATCTGATTGACAGTACATTTAAAGACATGCTTCTGCTGTCAGCCCTACACAGTGATGGCATCCTGTGGCAAAAAACTGATTTCCTGTCAAAATGAATTGCACAAAGCGGGGGAAGTGTGTGTGTGTGTGTGTGTGTCCGTGTCCCACTTTGTTCAACATCATTTCGTGCCAGCGTGTCTAATCTTTGCTTGTGTCTTTGGCTGCAGGTATTCTCCATATTTGCCTTTGCTACAGCTGGTGGTTACACTGGCACCACGAGCATCAATGTTCTGTGCCAAGGGAGCAGCAGCAGCCAAGAAATACATGCAGACTTTAACTATCCATTCAGGTGTGTATGAACACACACACACACACACACACGCGATCTCACACAGCTGCAACGAGGGACTGGCTTATTAGGAATCATGTGTTTTATTATGATCAAGATCACCAGAACTGAATATATTGCATCTCTGCTCACACAGGTTGATGCAGCATCCATACAAAGTTCCTAACTGTGTAGTCAATCAAACTGGCACCACCGATTTCTTCCTGACTGGAGACCACTCGTCCTCAGCGGAGTTTTTCGTCTGTATTGGAGTGTTTGCCTTTCTCTACAGCATTGCCACGCTAGTCCTCTACCTGGGCTACCAGCACTTGTATAGAGAATCCAGCCGTGGCCCCGTTGTGGTATGTTTGCCTTTTGTTTGGTTGTTTTGATGAAATGTTTAGTCAAATCTCCCCTCCATCCATTAATAGCTTAGTGATGGGGTGAGATAAAATTAGATGGTATACACATCAGAAGTGGTATTTGAAGCAGGCAAGTGTTTCTTTAAGCTACTGTGAAAATTCAGCGAGGGCGATGACTCATCTAAATGATATCGCTGAATCTAGTTTTATCTTAACAGGTTGCCTGCATGCCTTTGTTCCACTGTACACTCACAATACTTGTTATTTCAACTTGTGGGAGCGATATTTGGACGTCAGTGCTTTGTTTGTGAAATGTAGCCTCTGATGTCAGCTGTCGGGACTTGGAGGAGTCCACTTTATGCTGGAATCCAACAGAGGGTCAGAGAAAGGGCATTCAACAGAGCTGTGTAAATGAAACTCTGGAAGGGTGTGTTCCCTTTGCAACTAAAGGACGAACTCCACTAGCTGGCGTCCGTGAACGCTCCTTGATTGAAACTGCCAATGTGTCTTTGATTTTGAATAGTTTTATACTGATATGTTTCTGCCCTGCCAAAAGGACCTGCTGGTGACCGCAGCCCTGGCCTTTCTGTGGTTGGCGTCGTCATCGGCCTGGGGTAAAGGCTTGACCGATGTGAAGTGGGCCACCGGTCCGTCGACCATTGTAAGTCTCCTCGACGTCTGCAAGGATGTCAACAACAAGTGCTCGCCAGGTGCCCTGCCTCACATGGGCCGACTAAACGCCTCTGTGGTAAGTTATGTGCAATTTCGTCTTTTTCGACAATGCTAAAAGTGATGTGTACAAATCACAGCTTGGGATATTTGACTTATCTGTCTCTCATTTTTAACCTCCTTTGGCAGATTTTCGGTTTTCTTAACCTCATACTGTGGGGTGGAAACTGCTGGTTCATTTACAAGGAAACACCTTTCCACAAATCAGCCGACCCGCCTGCAGATGTGGAGGGAGGAGTCAGGCCATCCTAACTGCACAGCGTCCTCATCTTAAAAGTGTCATATGTGTTATTGAAGGAATCATTTGGTACTAACTGTTCTTAGTAAAGTATTGTAGATTATGAGGTATATATTTCCAAAACTGACTGGTCCTTCTTGACAAGTGTTACAATTTCCGTTTAGGGTTATTTTATCTTGAAAACAAGTCTCTGAATGTGCTGAAGCCGATCTTGGTCAGACTGAAACAAAAATGTAGCTATTTAAAAGGCAGTCAACAATGTTCTTTTCATGGATGTTCAAATTTCCAGTTTTAAACTCAAGTCATCTGTGACAGATTGATACTCAAATATAGGGAAGTGCCTCCTGTCTCAAATGGTACTGCAGATGTGGAATCTTGATCAAACATAATGCAGCATCACTTGAATGAATCCAATTAACTGCCAACAGTGAGTATGTACCAAGTCACATCACTTGCATTTAGTGCATTTATTTGTAACACATGTCTAGATTGTAGACGAAAAGAAAAAATAATTTCAGTCCAACGTAAACAAATTAGGCAAACAAATTAAAGTGTAGTTACAATTAATTTAAGTAAAAACTTCTTTTTTAAAATTTTGATAAATTGATCTATTCAAATTGCCAATTTGAGATTATTTATCATGGGTGAGAGCAATTTTATTTTATATTTTTTCTCGCATTTTGTGGCTCATCATCTCACTGTGTTAGCCTAAGAGCTGAATATTTTGTTGTACATGGCGCATATATCATTTTATTGCATATTAGGTCTTCAGTACATATAACAGATCTTTTTCTAAAAGGATAGGGACATTTCTTCTCTTTGTCCTGCATGTTTGTAATGTTTGAATTAAGGGTTTTCTAAGAAAATAACCCAGCAAACTCTGCAATATTTGCATGCCACTGTTGTATCGATTTTATAGCCTTATTAGTTGCTACTCCGTTTTTCATAAACAAACACTTGACTGATAACTGTTACTGTTACTAATTAACTGTATACATGTTTAGCTTGCTTTTGCCTCTCTTATACCTCTAGTTATAAGGGAAGGCAAGCTATTGTCTATGATTGTTATTATGTAACGCGTTTCCCCTTTTGATATAGCCTTGCTTAATTTAAAGTTTATAGCCTGATCCGCCGTTGTGTTAGTATAAATGTAAAATAGGTCAGAGTGAAGTCCAATTACAATCCAAGAAGAAATTCTGTGGACATAAAATGTTGTAGGCTAACGTTACATCATTAAAAAGAACAGCTGGATTTGTCATTTGTGTGTCAGATTTTTTGCCTGACTGAATGTCTCACTGGTAGCTTGTGTTAACACCATGGCCGTCTCACACATATCTTCATAATATGCTCACCAGATAGCTGGACCATTTCAGGAACACGAGGAAGAGACTGTGTTTGTTACACTCAGAGACCAGTCTGAGCTGGCCCTGACCAGTTCCGTGTTAAATGTATAAAGGACAACTATGCAAATACCTTTTACACTCTGTCATTAATGGCGCTATCTGCGTGCGCGATCGCGCAGTTTTAATCCAACGCGGGCACGAGCTTCAAGACGCGGAGAGGGCGCGCATGAACCATGGTGTCAAAACTCGTGAGCGCGCAAGAGCAGCAATGGCCGCTTTGGATCGGCGAAATCCTAATCTCGACGATTTTGTTGGATTAAATTGGAGTTATTGGGTCGATAGGGTGAATGTTGTGTCAGCTGACGGTGAGTCAGTCTCCCTGCCACACAGCTGGGGTTTGTCTCGTCATGGTGTCACTTATGTCATTTATTTCTGTAATATACATAGAGCTACATAAAGCGCAACCCAAACAAAAGACCCACTGGGTCCTAGTGCAGGATGGGTTTTCTAATAATGTGACCTGGCTAGCCAGTTAGCACGCCAGGCATCAATAAAAAAACAATTACATTTCTGTTTTTTTTACATTCACCGATGCAGCGTTAAAAACACGACATAACATGTGAAAGGCTCACCTGTGGACAGGCACAAACACACAGCGTTAGCCTGCCAACTACTATCACACAAAACACAACAACGCTGCTGAAGAGGGATTTGGCCAGCTTGCTAAAAGCAAAACTAACCAGCCAACATTAGCTGAGGCTAGGCCAAATAACAAGGAAGCTGTTGACAGTGGGTGTGTGATAGCGGAAGCCCCAGGAGTTCCACTTCTCTGACTATAAGTTTTCACGTTGAATGCTTTTGCTTTGCATGCAGCTGTGTCAAATTTGGAAGAATGCAGCAAGTATGGGAAGAGCCACACAGAGACCATGACCCTCAGGAAAGAAGGTGAGGGTGGTGGTTCAGGAACATCTCCAGCTGGCATATCACCAGCCTTCCCTTCTGAAATGTATTTCACTTGCACTCTACTTTGTACTTTCTTATACAGATATGCCCATATATGGCCATTGTCCAGCACATGATGACTTCTATCTGGTGGTGTGCAGCCACTGTGGTCAGGTGGTCAAGCCCCAGGCCTTTGAAAAGCACTGCGAGAGGCACCATGGTCCTGTCAGTAAGCTGTGTAGCCAGTCCTCCACCTTGGCTCCCCAGCAGCGACCTCGGCCCGGCCGCCCCCCCTCAGTTCTCTCCTCCTCTAGAGAGAGGCAGAAGGACAGCAGGTACCATGAGGCTGGAGACCCCTCGGCAGCATTACCCGTCCCCCAACACAGACCCACTAAGGCCCAGAAGGAGGCGGTCAGGTAGTAACAATGCGTTTTACTTTATAACTACTGCGAGAACTGGACAGTTATAAAGGAAAAGTACTTTATGCTTTTGTGCACGCTCAACGGGATGCTGGGTTCCTCTTGAAGATCTCAGTCCTGTTCGTTTCCTCGTTAATTGTTGATTTGTTGTAACAGTAATAACTCATAGGATATTGGATGTGGGATGGGGATGGCAGAGTGTTGGCTAGAGCCAGATGCGTTCAAGTTGAGAATCTACAATACACGCAGCAACTCTCAGTAACGTTGCCTTGTTTATTTACAAGGTCAGTATATCACAGATTGGCGCCAAGAAAACCTATTACAGTACATTAACCCAACCGGCAGAACGCCAGGGAACCTACTTATACAAACATTGATTCCTAATATACTGAATGCTTTGAAAATCTCATCCCAATTGACACATAAATCATCTCACGTTTTATGTCATTTGGGGCTTTGCAAGCACCTGAAATTTGCTACTTGTTGTATCTTAATTGCATGATCACCATGTCTCTCATCAATTAATTCTTCGGTTCATTTCTCCAACTACCTCCGCAGTTTACCTTCAGTGGAGACGTTCCCTCAGGAAAACCCTCCCTTACCTCCCTACTCCTCGACGCCTCGCCCCAGGGTTCCTCCGTGGCAGTCGGGACCCCTGCCCCCTGGTGGGTGTTCCTCCTCTTCCTCCTCCACCTCTCCCTCAGAGAAACCCCCTCTGCAGAAGCCCGTGGCTGGGCAACCCGATGACCTACACAGTCCCCTGCGGGGCCCGAGAACCTACAGCCGGATTTACAAAAAAGCAGACAGTGAGTCCGTCATTCATACAGCGGCTGTTGTTTCTTTGCCTGCAACTTTTCTTCCACATGTGTCATTGAACTTGCATACACTCTTATACATTTTTGTATTAGCCTGGGCATAGGTTGTACACACACAGCAGTATTTTGTTGTGTAATACACTCAGGCCTTATGCAGTAGTGCTGTCAATTATTGCATCTTTCGAGAAATTAGCACCCAGCGGTCTGAAAACTCAACCCAGCCAGCATGGATCATCTGACTGTGAGTGTCCTGCTGCTGTTGCTGCTGCTGCTGACTGACTACTGTGTTTGTTTTCTTTCCCTAGAGAAAGAATGTGACCTGGACAAACACTGTGGAGTTCTGGATCCAGAAAGGAAGAAGCTGTGCACCCAGCAGCTTATGTGCAATGTAAACTCTCAGTGCCGCCTCATGTTCCCCTATGGCCTTTTAACTCGTAATATGACCGTTATCTTAATTATTGTTATCTATAATAACACAAATATCTTTGATTCTTTCATCTTAGAAGTTGCAGTCTGTAAAGAAAAAATAAAAAAGATTGCCATTTGTATTGGATGAGAAAGCCTCTACTTTCTCTCCTCCCCTGTTCTTTCAAAATAGATTCATTCCATCCACCAGCGGCGGAAGGTGGTGGGTAGGAGTAAGACCTTTGACCAGTTGGTAGTGGAGCAGAGAACAGGTTCTGCAGGCCACGATCTGGAGCGACTCCCTGGCCATGATCTCGAGCGGCTCCCTGTCACACCGAAAGACACTCAGCCACGTTCGGAGGCCCCTGAAGCAACCCAGCGCAGCAAACACAGCTTTGGCAGCAACTGTCCAATTCTCAGGCATGAAATACTACGTTTTGTTTTTTTCAGATGCACAGGTATACTTATAAGTTGATCTGATTCATCCACATAGTTCTAAAGTAACCATTACTAATTGTTGCTGCTGATCCTTATTGTAAAGTTGTAATTCTCTGAATAGTGGGCTATGGTAAACAAGGGCACAAGGAAAGCTAAACAGCATGGCTAGTTGTACAGTGTCAGTGATAGACACGTAGATAAACACAGGCCATCTGGGTACCTGGAGGGTACAGCTAACTCGCTAGCATTGTAACCAGTCTCTCTATTTATGACTGTTAACATTACAAAGTTATTGATTCTCACCATTGCATAGTCTGTTGACAGAGGAGACAAATATGTAAATGTCTCCATGGCTAATGTCATGACAGGCTAACAAAAATAGAAAATGGATGTTTAGATTTGACTAAACGATTTTTAAAAATACATGTTTTGGATGGGAATCAACAAGTGTGTACCCCACTGTCATGTTTTTACCACTTAGCCCCTCCTCTTGCTGTGTCGATCTATACATCATTCTCATTTTTGCATTCCTTTGCCTTCCCAGCAGGTCCAGGGAGTCATCAGAAAGCGGTCCAGAGGAGGATGGCGACAGCGCTGTGGAGGTGGAAGTACAGCCTCCCTACCCCTTCAACCAGAGCCTGCTGTCTAGCGAGGAGAGTGAAGGAGAGGAGCAGGAGGAGGCCAGAGACCTACCCGCCACCCCCTGGCACCCCAAACCTCTCGGAGTGAGCACAGAAACATACTGAGTCACAGTAGTAGCCACTGGATTAGGATTTATGGTTTAGATATTTAGTAGTAAGATAAGATAAGCTTTATTGTCTCAAAGGAAGTCTATCTTAGACACGCAGTGGCTTCAATCCTTCATGATAAGGAACTTAGATAAGACACTGCTGTCAGAAATAACACCCCACCCAAGGCTACCTGAGTGACGCTGACTTCATAAAATTGTTTGTCCTCTTTAGCTATGCACTTTTGGAAGCCGCACCTTGGGTTGTAGCATCTTCACCTTTGACCGGCGGTGGCACCACTTGCGGTTTGCCCTCAGTGCCATGGTGGAGCACCACATCAGCGCTCACTTGTGGAAGTGAGTGTCACTGCTTTGTACATGGGGGAAATGCCACCAATTAGGCGACTGCAAGGTGGACTAGTGAATTGCCTAGTGAGATGGGAGACATCCCTCCAGGCAGAGGACCCGGGTTCAAGCCCCTGTGTCGGCAAGCATCCGTCCTTTAGCAAGACTGAATCCCTATCAGCTCCAGGGGCGCAGTTCTGTAGCGGACCCTGACCTCCCTGTGGAGGGGGGCAAGTGAAAAGACTTTCCCTGCAGAGATCAATAAAGTATCACATAATTATATTTTAAATTCAAAACATTTAAAATATTGTATAACTTACTCAGTGGTAGTTCTGTTGGACAGTTGTAACATCAGCCTTCTTTTGCCATTTGCTGGCTTTGCCCATTGGCTGTAGCCCCCCAGGGCATGAACTATAAGCCAGCATTTCAATTAGTTTGCATTGCCTCCCAACCAATTTTGAACTAACCAGTTAAATACACTTTGATGATATGTTAAGTAAGTAGTTAGACTTGATAAGGGTGTTTTGAAAAACAATGCGCATAAAAGTGATGAAAGCATCCTAAAAAGCCTTTTCATAAGGATGGTAGAACTAATGGTATTGCCAAATTATTTGGTTTCACAAGAGGGCAGGGTGGATTTAACCCAATGGCCACCACAGCAGCAAGAAGAGTCTCAAGAGAAATGTAGGTTAGAATTTCAGCAGCAAAATGTGTATTTAAAGGGTTATATTTCAGAAATCTAGCTGGGCAGTCATGCAAACTAAACGGCAGGGAAGCTAGCTAATGCTTGGGAAGTACAGCCACTGGGCAAAGCTATCTAATGTTGAAGGAGGCTGCTACCGGTCTACCAGAACCACATCAGGGTAAGTTAAACTATTTCTCAAATATTGAACACTGAGTGAAATTGAGCTTTTATTTCATGTTCATGTGATGATGTACCATACCAGGAACCTAATCAGCTGTGTGCTTTTGCTTTAATTTACAGGAAAATGCCTCAAGTGTCAACAGGTCTCAGGTCACATCATGTCACAACTACTGCCACAGGGTCATCTGTCAAGACTGGGGCCAGAACCTCCTCTGCTACTGGCTCCTCCAGCCTTAGCTCCACCTCCTCAGGACAATCAGAGACCAAGAGCAGTCAGCACAACCCACCCAGCACCAAACCGCCTTCCTCCACCATCTCTGCTAGCCTCAGGCCGGGCCGACCACGCAACCCTGTCGGGCGACCCAGCAAGGCTCAGCTGAGGGAGCTGGAGATTATGCGATCTGCAAGCGCAGCACAGAAAGCTACCAAGCTGTCACACAGCGGTGAGGACCAATCCTCCAAACGCATCAGGGACCCCGCCCTCCACGAGAAGGGCCAGCCACACTCCCTCACCAGGGTCTACCCCTCACCCTCCTCTCAAGGGCCAATCAACGGTACCTGCTCAGTAGGAAAGAAGCCATGCCCTCCTCAGCCACTGCAACCCTCAGAGAGACACTCGCCCGCACCCTTGCCGGGTTTGGGGAGGCGTTCCCCTTTTCCTGCGCCTCACCATCCAACTCATCCCACCCCCCACAGCAGAGGGAGACCCCCAGGGACTCACCGGAGGGTAGTGGGTTATGACCACAGGGGTCTGGCACAGAAGCGCAAGACCAGCAGTGGATCACCGCCACTCAGCCCTTCACTGTCCAGGACCCCCAAGTCCCACTGCTTGTCCTCCCCATCTCACTCCAGCCTCTTCTCCTTGAAGGGGGAGGGCATCGGGGGGGTGCTGGCTCGGGGCCTGGAGAAGAGAGTGGACTCCTAACGAGTGAGTGGACATCTGCTTTGGCTATTTGCAGTACATTCCCTAAAATCATACAGTAGACTGCACACCATAAAACTTTAATGTGGCAAAGTGACTTTCCTTGGTGGTGATGTGGATCCAACCCTATCAGCCTAAGCTCATTAATTGAACTCTTTATGTTGTTGTTATCTTGTTCTGAATTTTGTTGTGTTGTTTTTTGTTGTTTTTGTCTTCCATGAATAAGTGACAGCTGTTGTTTCCTCTTGCCTTGGCAGCCAAAATGGCAACATTAAGGAAGCCTGCCTTAAAAAGACCACTTGGAGAAAAAGCCTGCTGCAGCTGCTGCCAGCAGTGTGTGTGTGTGTGTGTGTGTGTGTGTGTGTGTGTGTGTGTGTGTGTGTGTGTGTGTGTGTCCACATGTATTCTGTGTGCG
>OMLI01090008.1:0-11737 GCA_900302605.1 Rondeletia loricata | reverse complement strand
AGGTGCGCTTTATAGTCCGGTAATTACGGAGGCATATCCCGAATAACGTGTTTACAAGCGACCATATTCGGAATATGACCAGCATATTCCAGCTACCCGAATAAGGGCTTATTCGGGATATTCTAAATGGAACATGGTGTTTACATGAGTCATCTCATATTCAGAATACGTTCATATTCGGAATATGAATGGCCATGTAAACGCACTCATTAAGTCCAGACTGATTTTTTTCTCTCAGTAGCAGCCACAAAATCTTGTTAATGAACATAATCAAGGGCAAATTTGAGAGATGCTATAAATTCTTCTCAATTCTAGTGACAGCCTCTGTGATCTCCCTCACCAGAGCCTGTGGGCGGATTTGTGTTGAAAAACAATGAAATGTGATTAAATTCAAATCTGGCTATTTTCATTCTCTGAAGCCCTGTCCCAGGAAAACCACAGATTCTTGTGGCTGCGCAGAAATTCTAGGTATCATAAATATGTCTTTCCCTCTGTGGTTCAACGTGTGTCATTATAATGAGGGAACGAGGCCGACTTGTTCCCTTGTTTAATCTGACTTTTTCATCTTCATTCTATAATTCAAATATGGCTTGACTCCCTGAATAAATTCCACAAAAGGGTTATGACTGTGAATTTTCATGGTGGAAGAGGAGTTTTGTGGTTGGATGGTTTATGAAACGTTTATTACTGGTGAACTGGTGAAGTATCTGGGGATCTGTTCAATGACAAACAGTGGTAACTTTTGCTTTGGAAGTCTGCGCCTGTCAGTACGCGGTTGATAAATCACCCAATTGCCATCCATGTACACAGACAGTAGACAGCTCAATCATTCTGTCTTGTTAATAACAGCATGCCTATCCCAGACAATGGCGATGCTGCTGCTCTTAACCGGAAGGAAGGCGTTGGCCTGGACTTTGGTCTAAGACCGTCCTTGCGGAAAGGGACAAACCTTGTGGGAAGGAAGGGCCATTGTGGTCTTCTTCAAGTGGATGACAACAGAAATATCACACAACATGATAGTTTGGGGTTTTTCTTCCACTCCGCTCCTTCGTCCAAACCAAAGCAAACAATACTCAGTCAGAAATAGTGCCTGACCTCTTCTCAGGCCACATGACACCATACTGCGTTTATGTTGGCATCAGTTAGAACACAATTGCTGCTTTGGCCGTACATAAATAACTCATCGTTGACTGACAGAGCCTGGGGCGAATTTAAAGATAGTTGTCATCATTTGTCATTGGGATTGTCTTTTGACATTGTGTTTAGCTGACATGATGTGAAATATAGAGATTTAGACACACTTTTCCTACACAACTTAAGTCATGTCAGGATGGGTTAACTGATTATTTAATAGTCGACACCATGCGAGGACACAGGAAGGGGATGCCTGGACAGATATGAGGTCAGGAAAGCGCAAATGATAAGCTAGAAGGGAAGAAAAATAGAACTAAACATTGGAACTTTTCATTGCAGCTGTCTTGTCTCCTTAGTACCAACTCTTGTTACAACGTCCACTTTTTCCATTCTACATGACCGGCATTGTCATGTGACTCGGGAAAGCTTGTATAAACAGCCATAAATGACTCCTCTCCAGAACATTATATTAGAATGACTTTTAATGGTTGAAACCTGCTGTAGGTTTGCCACGCAATAACACCTCATGGCATCCTGATTTATTATCATTTCGTTTCTTTGTGTCTTTGGTTTTCATCAGGGTGCATGGCTTTCCTGGTCCCAGCTAGACTCTTGTCGACGCTGTTGTAGCCGCCAAGTAGTGTTAGTCAGCGGCGTGTTGTTCTGATCAAGATGCCGCCCTTTAAATCAATAATGTCAATATTGTTTGATTATGTCAGTAATGGGAGACTGTTGTTGTTCTCATTCAAAAAACCAATTTATCATGAAGCTCGAGCTTTGAGCAAAATGTGATTGGGCAAAATGATAGATCAAATCCCTCCTCGCTTGCATGACTCCTTCGCTGTAAGGGAGGTCTGGGGCAGGGCAACATCTGCAATAGAAAAGCAAATTGGGTCACTTGGAGAAAATGACTGAAAGTTGAGTCATGGGATTGTACATAGTTGCAGAGGAGAAGGTCTGTTAATAATTTCCTCCGTGGGGTAAAACAAAAACACAACAAAACAACAGGGCAGGATAATGAGTGTTTAGATAGGCTTTAAACAGGTCTCCAGTTGTCATTAACCACCAGTAACAGATGCCTGAGTCCTGACGAAGCTCAGGTTTGCTGCATTCCAGTGTGAGAGCAGGCCAGTTAGGTGTCCAATCATTAGCTTTGACCTTGGCTTGGAGAACAACTGTGTAGTCATCTGAGCCTTTCACTTTATTACCCTTGAGACAAAAACAAAATATCTCATTGAAAGCCCATGTTCTTTAGCTCTGCTTGGATAATGTTGAATAGACTCCGATAGTAGGGAGGGATTAGGCACTGCGGGAAGGAGGAGATGACCTTGTCCATAATTGAAGAGGAAGGAAGGAAGCTCAACAGGAAGACAGGAAGTGCGCTGATCCATCTCTACGGTGGGGACCAGAAACAAAAGGCCCATCGCCTCGCTCCCACGGGGACTGAGGGGGTGGCCTGGAAAGCAGTTGCCATAGTGACCGCTCTGTCACTAGCCCCCGGGACGGGCGCTCTCTCGGTCAGGCACTGTAGTGTACATCTGCCAAGAGTCAGCGAGATCAAAATCTGCACTGGAAAGCATAGAGGCTCTGCTAAAGCAACTCAAGCTGGCAGGGGAGCTTTTTCCTAAACTGGGGGAAAGTTAGAAAACTTCACAGCACAGCATTTTTCACAGCCCTCTTTCCCCACCTGGCATGTAAAGTGCTAACTTCCAGCAAGATATAGGCCTATGGTTTTATTGGGTGAAAGAAAGTGATTCTGGGACTCTAGTTGTCGTATTTTCGGTTAGATTATTGTGGTTTGATCTGCTAGAGATGCTGTCATATTAAAGTATGTGTTGAAATGTCAGTGGTCTTTCCTCCTCTCGTTCCTCATTGCTGCAGCAAAAGACAGCATTGTGTTTTCGAAGAATACCTATTCTTCGCTTTGCTTTTTCATACTGCTATACACACATAGTTTGGACATTCCTGTCTTTCTGCAGTCTCTGTATGTTTTGCCCTGTATGTATTCAAGACAGCACAGAACTACTGAAAGCTGAAAGCCTGCCTCTGGTCTCTTGCTGGACTATGTATCCTGCGGCAACTGCAAAAGGCCTGTCATTGTTTGCACTGCAAATGCCTCAGTGAGTTTTGATCTGATGTAGCTTGACGTCTGTATGTATGTGTGTGTGTGTGTGTGTGTGTGTGTCTGTGTGTGTGTGTTTGCTCTTGTCTCAGGGTGGCCAAATGAACTGTTTAGCTTGAGGACCAAAGATCACAGGCACTGATCCAAAGCAAGAGAGAGATAAAGACAGAAGCTTGATCATTCAGCATCCATCTCCAACGTCTGATCGCACTATGAACTGGGACTAAGGAGTTCTTTCCAGAGCTTCATTTTGTGGTAAGATTTATACCTTATCTGTACTGCTCAGTCTACTTTCTGTCCACCTCTACTTTACAGGAGAATGTTAGCTGAGTTTTCAAAGTTTTCTGTGTGTGGATTTACGCTTAAAGTTTGACGAATGCTGCATCAACAAATAAGCATGATAAGTGCTGCATAAATCATCGAGGTATTCACATCACGATAGAAATCAGAGACTGAGGTTATCAGTGCGTGCAATTTTGAGGTAAATGAAAACGTAAACATGTGGTTTGTGCAATTTGAGGATATCCATACGATCCATGTGTAGGCATCGTGACATGTGGTTCGACTTAGCCGGAGAGCAATGTGCACAGGTTAGAGTGGGACTGCTTTGGAGTCAGTCGTCATTTCACATTTGAACAGAATGTTTTTTCCACAGAAGACCATAACACAAAGAACATCTTTAACAAGAAAGGGGACTGGTGCTAACAATAATGCTTACACACTGGAAGGATTCAAGGCACCTCCTTTCTTGAGTTGGCCCATACTGTGTTGCTATCAACGCTCCTATGTATCCCTGGGTCATGTGCAACACCATGATGTCATCAAGCCAGGGAGGTGGGAACTGGTAAAACAATGGCAAAGCAGAGGAGAAAAGCCAGAGTCAGCAGGAAACGGCTGTGTGACAAGGTTGGCAGGGTGGAGGAGGAGGGGAGATTGAGGGAGGAGTTAACATAGGAAATACAGAAAGACCCAGCAAGACTACATGACCCTGGTATAGTGTTCCACGCAGGCAAATCTGACTAACGTTTCTCTCAGATTAGAAACAGCTTGTCTCACTGAAAGCTACTGAGTGAGGAGGTAGCATGGAGGTAACATAGGGGCTCGCCTATAGATAAATGACTGAAAACAAAAAACAGACTGCAAAGGAGAAAGAACCGACTGTCTCCTTGTGTCTCATCCGATGCGTGGCGCCACAGGTTTGTGGGAAAGACTTCTTTGGGAATCTAAGGAGTCACAACCGGACAAAGGAACGGTTGAGAACACAATAGATCCCCCACAAACTGACAGGAAGCAAGTAGGAAAGGACTCAGACTAGCGTCACTTCAGATGAGCCTAGATGTCAGGGACACAAAGTCCAAACAATGCAGATAAGTAAACAACACACTGGCCTTTTCCTCTGGGCTTCACCAGTTGATCTGGGAGTCTCATCATGCAGGAAGGAGTCCTTGTTGGCTACTCGGAACGCTGACCCCTGACCTCTTTAAAGAGGCCTGTCATGGTTCAAAGAGAGAGGGAGAGGCAGAGCGCCATGTGCCAAAAGCGTTATGATGATCCCAGTTGAATCCAGTATTTAAGGAGGACACAGAGGAGCTTTTGTTTGACAGTTGGAGGCCTCATCCCACCTACCCGAAGGCATATGAAGACGTGCTGTGGTCAGTGGGTTTGACGCGCAAGAGCTGCACAGAATGTGACATTGGAGGCAGGGTGGTCGTAAAACGCTTTAAGTGCATTCCAAAGAGCACGGGACTTGCAGCACCTGCACGTGCATTAGTTGGGTGCTTGTGTCATTTGGACCAACTGTCCAGTCTTGACATGGCACACACGGGCATGTGTGACGATTGTTGTGCCATTAGATGTCACGGTGGGACTTCGTGTGGTGTGCAATGAGGTTTGAGGTATTTTCGTTGTTTGTCCAGGTGTGAAAAAAGCAGAGTCACCATTCACCATGGATGTGAAGAAAAAAGAGATGGACCTGCTGAGCAACAGCATTGCTGCATATGCACACATCAAAGGTCAGTCACACTCAGCAAGCCTGCACAACCATTGGTCTGTGTTTGTGATCTGCATCATAAAAGTATTTCATCAAGTAATTATCAAACATACCGTAATACCAAATATTGTAACTATTTAAACTCCAATTAATGTCACTTTTTGTCCTTCCTGTAGCAAACCCAGAGAGCTTTGGCCTATACTTTGTGATCGGAGTGTGCTTTGGCCTGGTGCTGACGCTCTGCCTCCTGGTCATCCGCATCTCCTGTAAACCCCGTACCAACATGGCCCCCCCCACGCCCGAGAAAAAACGCTTAAAGGACATCAGCGCGGACGACGAGGATGAGGAGAGTGAGGACGAAGAAGACGAAGAAGGAGATGACGGCGAGGCGCCCGCTCCACTGACCAACACAGAGATCCCCATCGATAATCATCACAGCCAATCAGACGGGACACTGAGCGTGAACGTGTTTACTTCCGCTGAGGAGCTGGAACGGGCGCAGCGATTGGAGGAGAGGGAGCGTATCATACGTGAGATCTGGAGGAACGGCCAGCCTGATATCCTGGGGACAGGAACAGGGACTATTGGAAGAGTGCATTACTACTAACATACTCGAGGCTACAAGGGGACCACTGCATGGTGACCGGCTGTGGCGCTGACTGTAGCACCGGGACAGAGACACTCAGACCTTAGGGTGGGCCCAGTGTCCCTGAAGCCTGGCAATAAGACTTGGACATGTGTTAGATACAAAGCAATAGCATGCACACAGGTCACAGCTACATTTAATATACTTGGCTCTGATACTTTGTGACAGAGCTGAACTGTGTGATGTCGCACTTCTTACGTAGCCATTTGTTGCCTTCCCCTGACTGAATGAAATGAAACCACGAGGTGCCTTAAAGACTAATTTTGTCCATGTGCAGTATGAATGTGAGAGTTGATGAAGATTGAAGCGAGGGTCTAGTAGTAGAATATATGGCGCTTAATGGAAAAAGCACAAAAAATTTACGTTTATGTACTGTAATAAGTAAAGACAGAGGGCAGAAATAAGGACCAAGTATGTCGCAATGGGGGATTTATTCCCTGTGTTTCCTCAAACTACAGTTCTTGTAATTTCTCCAGGAAAACACCCTCAGGAGTCCTCTTAAAGGAAATTACATTGCTTAAACAAGAAAATGTCAATAGATGTATGGGGTCAGTTTACACATAACGTCAAGACATTTAAAATTGGATTCTTTAGTTGGAGTACATTACAGTATCTCTGTGTCTTTGTTTTCAGAAATAATTCCACCAAAGGAAATGACAGAATTAAAGTATTAAGATGAAATAATTGATGGTTGTTTCTATTCCTAATGCTCACCTCTCAGACAAATATACAACAGAGCTCTTCTGCTAAATACCTTTGGGCCATGGATTTAGAATCAGGATCAAATACTTTTTTAAATTTTATTTTATTTTAATAGGACATGAGAACGCCTCATTTTACCAGTATAATTAATGGAAAGGTCATCCTTTGTTATTTGTTATTCATGCTCAGTGCCATAAATGCCGCATGTGCCATAAAAGGTTAAAGCAATACAGTTTTATAATAAAATGTCTGGGAACTCTAATACAGTCCCTAAGTGTTTTTACAAAGTCCCACTGGGTCATAAAAGGAAGATCGGATTCAAATGTCCTGATAACACAGAGACTGGTATAACTCACAATGAAACTCATTTCCTTTCCTCTTTCAAGGAAAAAGAAAAAGAAAAAAAAGTTTAACATATATTATTTGGCTGCCAACAAAAGACTTACAGAACCTTGATGAATTGCCCAAATTGGGTGCGTGTTTGTACTGGATATGTTCACAAGTCTTGTGTCAGTGGTTTGGTGATTTACAAGTTATTAAAGAATGAAGTCTTGGCTCTTCAATAAAGCCATACAAAAAGGGCTTGTGTCCATGTTCTTTTCTCCGGCCAACCTGGAAGCCAGAAACCTGAATCTGATGCCCTTGTGCTGTGAGGCTGGTGTAACTTTGCAGGGAGGAAGATCCGGCTCGGAGAGGAGAAGGGCCAAGAACTTCCGTTAGATGTCTGAGTCATCCTCGAAGTACACAATGTGCTGGAGAAGCAGACTCGTTCCGGTTTGCCTTGGGCCCTGGTCTGTTTCCAGACGGAGCCCACAGTGAAGTCTTCTGTGTTGAAGTCTTGGCGAAGCCTCTCATGTGGTTATGGGCTTTCAGAAATCAGTGGCATTGATGGTGTGGACTCTTTGAAGTCGCTACGTAATTATATTTGTATAAACCTCTTGTGAATGGTGTCTGTCATCCCTCTAAATCATAGGACACAGTATGTTTCACTACACCCATCAGTACTTTGAATAGTGCCCTTTTCATTTTGCAGAATGTAATCAAGACATACATGTAATTAGGAGTGATGTATTTTTGACTCACGGTAATTATGCAGTTGTGAAATAATACATGAATTAAACCAAGAGAACGTCAACATGAGGAAACTCCAATTAGGGCGAGCCATGGCATCAGTGCCACAACGCAGCGTGAGAAAGATCTCCACAAAGACGAACATCATACATGGGGTGAGACTGTAATTTGTGGTTCTCTGGCTGATTTGAGAAAACACCCCTTCATAAATAATTACATCTACAGCTACATTCACGCTATTTAACCATTGCACAAGTTCCCGCTTTAAATTGTTAAATGAACCACACCCGGTTCTAAAAACAAGCATAAAGGCCCAAATCGGAACTGAATCTATTTCTAAAATGTCACAACTCCATATTGGAGCTTTGTTGTCATTGATCAGAGGTCAAGCATCTGTCCACCCCTTTGCTTTGGCAGAGTGAGTCAAACTGTTCTTTGTCAGCTCAGCTCCTCTTTCGTCATTTCTAATTTTAACTCATCTGTTTTTTGTACAGCGATCTGACCCCTGATCTCCAACATCCTTCCGTTTTTGCACCCTGCACTCCCAACAGTTCCACCTCACTTGTCTTAAGTTCCTCCTCGGTTACAGCGCACTGTGGTGTGTTGTCCTCCCACAAAAGCAGCTTGTTTCGGACTTATAAAGGGGGGTCCATTACTTCTAAATGAGTCAAATATGAAAGTTATATAATATTATAATTTATAAGAGGGCCGTAGTAAAGGCAACAGCCACCGTCACCATGATTAATGATCTGCTCACAGGTCACAGGTGAAAAAATGAAGTACAATGCTCACTTGTCTTCCAGATACAGTATTCCTTTTTAATATATCTTTTAAAAAATGCTGAAAATGCTGCAATATCAACTGACCATTTATTTACTTTTGTTTATTTCACCTTACCCTTGTCCAATATTGTACACAGTTTTTAAAAATAGTAGGTTCCCATGGCAGTTTCAGAAGCCCCTGTCTCTGATGAGCTCCAGATGTCGTCCAGATGTGCTCTGCTCTGCAGCGGGCAACACTGCAGGCCAAGACAGGAACATACCACCAACACTTGGACCAGGACGCCTTACTCAGAAGATGGTATGGTCCAAATATGGTCACAAGTAAAATAGCTCTCTCTATGAAGGGTGCAAAGAATTTCTCATTATTTCTCTTCCCACATTGTCTATATCCATCTGATGACTCACTGCGTTTTGAGTTTCAGAGTGAGTCCGTTTTTCTCCGAGTGACACAAGAAACCGTTTCCACCCAACTGCAGAAAATACAGTCAACGTACAGTTATAACGTTTGAGGCATTTTCTAACAGCATTTTCAAGGTTTTTTCATTAATAAAACTGTGACCACCTTTTTTTTTTTTTTTCATGAAAGGTAGAACACAACTTCCACCCGTCTTGCTTCAGTCGACTGTTCAAATATCTTAACACATTTACTCTTCTGAATGAAACTGAATGCTTTTTTGTTTGTACGTTTTCTAATGTGAACTAACTACAGATCAACTCCATCAATCCAGCACCCACCGAGGAGCATAGGGCTTCTTCTCATGTTCAAAAGTAGACATACAGTTCCCCCCAATGGACTGATGTGCTATTGCAGTCTATTCTCTAAAAATGTACCTGCAGGTCAGCCACTGTTATTGCCACTATTTCAATTACTATGGTAACAGAGCCCCCTTTAGAGGTCTCACAATTATATTTTAGTTCTTTTAAAACGACACATCAAAATATTTCCTCCTATGTACAACTGTATATATTATTACATATTCTGCCGAGGCCTTCGTTCTGTAAATATTAAACATAAAACATACATGTGACAAAAGTAATAGAAAGGGGAAACTAGACAATTGCTTGAAACAAAGTAATACAAGACATTCATTGTTCATTGTTACAAAATACAACCCGCTTAGCCCCAATATTGTTCCAGCATTAAAATGTGTACAAAACAGTACATTATTATATTTTAAAGTCTTTTAAAGGATCCAGTTAATCCAATCCAATGGAGGATTAGCTGTACTTTCTAATGTAGCCCTCGCTTGTGTGTCTGCAGAGGGAGAAGTCGCTCTGCTTTTTCCTCCCCTCTTGCACTCCATGTCAGGAAAATGTGCAATTTGTAAATTTGCCGTTCAAGGGCCTGACATAGTCTCAGTCAACCAGCCCAGTCACAGTGTCAGCTGGGATTAATGTTTCATCCTCAAACTGTGTACCTCCTCCTGTATGGAAAGGATGTTTTGTTGTTAATCAGTTACACCACAGTCTTCAGCTTGGGAACCATAACTTCTGTATGCTCTGTTGTGGCAAGACGCACAGTAAGCATGAATGCAAGCAAAAGTCAAGACACATATCACTGACCTGCAGTGCCATTCGTTTGTTTCTCTCCTCTCTCAGTTCTTCTTTCATTTCCTGCATGTCTCGCCTGATCGGATCACCAAAAAACAAAACAAAAATATTAACCCATTTAAGGACATGGACAAGTCTAAATAGGTCAACATGTATGATAGGTTGTTTCTGATAACCCATTACGATCTCCTTACAACGTATTTGATCAATTTAATTGCAAAATGAGATATTTTACATTTGAAAAATTTGCCACCTACAAAATTATTATTGCCATGAAAGTAGAGCTAATTATGGAATACTGATGTAAGCGAGTAATTAGCTATCTTAACACCTTTAATTGTAAAATAGTAACATTTTAGAGGATGTATAGTTTTTAGATAATGTGCATTAAGCATAAATGGACACATGCTTTTTTATATAAAGCACAAACTTTGATCGTGGCATTTTTTACAGCATTTTCAAGGTTTTTTCATTAAAAAACTGTGACCACCTTTTTTACATAAAAAATGGTGAAGCTTTAATTTTCAGATGAAGTTTACTCACGCCTGTTGTGTCTGTAGGAGCTCCAGAGCCATCCTCAGCTCCCTGATCTCAGCCTGCAGGCTATCCAGAGAAGGCTCTTGTTTCTGGGTCACAGCTGTGGCATCCACCACTACTTTGGGTGGTGCTGGTCGAGAAGGAGGAGGGGTCTTGGGCAGATGGTCGGGCTTGGAAGGTGATGGCATGAGATTCTCTGCACCCTGCAATGATTTAAGGGGCATTGGAATTAAACAGCCCTTGGAACTATGATGCTTGACCTTATTTGGGTCAAAATGTATGATTATTTTATTTTATTTTTTGGGCCCAATAAAAGGGATTGTTCATTCAAATGATAATACTGTATATCTAACCTAACTAAGAAGTCTTCAATAACCAAAGCTATCAATAATGTGAAATAATTTACCCAATTGAAATGTGACAAATGCAATGCTCAATATCTCAAAACGTAATAATTTCAAGATCATGCTGAGACTTGTGTAGTTTTGTGTAGTTTGCTAACCTAAATTTAATAGCAAATGTGATGTATGTCATCTCCAGTAATATTTTGAAAGTCAATGACACAAACCTTTTGCAAGCCAGGGGATTTCTCTGTCTGGGACTTTTTGGGCAATAATTCTGGTTCCGTCTGGTCGGTGCCACCCTGAGCCTGCGGATGAGCATCAACCATGACCTTAATGAGGATCCCTGTTAAGAATCATCACTCACAACATTCCCTAACTCATCTCCATGTCAACCAGGGCAACTTATCAACCAGTCTGTCTTTGGGGCAGTCAGGGATGGACAAGAAAAAACGTACTCTTACAATGTTATATATCATCAATCTGTGATGTTCAATGCATTAGAGGAGCTATTTTGAGATGAAGTGTTGCAATTTACTTTTTTGGTGTATCCACTTTCCCTCAACCTGCCTCGTCTACTTCTACTTCAGTTAGTGATTTCCTACATTTCCCAGAATGCCTTTCGATAACCCCCGGAGACGGGGCGTGAACTTGTTGCTTTCAATCAAAGGTGGGAGTAGGGACATATATAGGCTGGACAACATGTATCTCCTAAAGTGTCTAACTGGAAGTACAGGAAGTACAGGGCTACAGGAAGTTCCGGTAATGCTGCGCAGATCTGTTTACATTCCCCAGCGGAACAAAGAACGAAGCAGACGCTCGTAAATCTCGAACGAAGAAGAAGCGAATGCTGAACGTTTG
>OMLI01090007.1:0-12915 GCA_900302605.1 Rondeletia loricata | reverse complement strand
TTTCAGAAGGTCGACTTTTCTGTATTATAAATCCTTTTTTGATTGGTCTTATGTAATATTCTAATATTTTGAGATACTGGATTTTTTATTTTCATGAGCTGTAAGCCGTAATCATCAAGATTAAAACAAAAAAAAGGCTTGAAATATTTCACTTTCTGTGTAATGAATCTAGAATATATGAACGTTTCACTTTTTGAATTAAATTACGGGGAAAAAATGAACACAGATCCCAGCTGTGCACAGTTAACCTGAGAAAAAAGAGATTCAGTGGAAAAAATCAAGATCACAATCCCATCCTCGTTGCCAAAATTGTTGGCTCATAAAGTCTGAAGACACAATCTCTCTTTGACTAGTTTATTAATGCTTGCAAGCATGGAGACAACAGATCTTAAATGTCTCTAAGATGGAAAGTTACAGTACAGTCTTATAATACATTTTAGAGGTGTGGTTACATTCATTTGTTCATGGTTTCAGCCAGTCTGGATGTTCTCTTCATGGCCAGGCCACTCTGTTCATTCTGTGGGAAAGAAGACAGAGTGCAAAGGAGATCCTCTATTAGTCTAAACACTCATCATGCCATAACAAACTGTTTGCTTCCACATAACAATATCATATCTGCATACAGAAGCATGAGGTATTTTATATTCCATTACAGATATTCAAATATTTTTAGATGCACCTGTATACTCCTGTTCTAACCTGCTGTAAAAGGGCCATAAAGATCCAGTTCCCAGTTCAACTTCTACACAGTGTCCCTGTTCATCCTTGATATAATCAGCCTAACATTAGCTAGCCACTATTTAGATGAGTAATCACTGAGATTACATCCTGAAGTGTCGGTGTGGGTTATTAGAATTATTAAAATGAAAGGCAGTCAAAATAGTTGCACTAAGTTTATGTTAACTCTAAATGTACCACCACACTTACAGAAAAAGCATTACATCGTGAAATATTTAGGCGCACTTTTATCCAATGTGCATCACAGAATTGTCAGTGCACATTTATTTAGTTTAAGGTCATTCTCAGATGGAATGGAAAGTCTTGCCTTGGTGTTGGTGCCAAGCTCTCCCTGAGTTACAGAGGACTACATGAAGAGATAATGGTTTGTTTTCCTTCCACAGTCTCATGGGAGTCATGTTGCCTATGCCGCGAGTGCTCTTTGCCATGGCAAGGGACGGCCTGCTCTTCAAGCCACTCCGCAAAATGAGCTCCAGGCAAAGTCCTTTCTTAGCCACGCTGACCTCGGGGGCTGTGGCCGGTAAGGCAGCTGCGGTTTACACTTGGGAGTAATGTGTAATAGGGATGGTCCTCTTATGTACAGTAGTCGGCACTGGTTTGGGCTTCCTCCTCTTCTTCCTAGTCCTCCATGGCAACAGGCTTGGGCTTAGAGGACCATTTGTCTCATCTTGCCCTCTATTGGAAGATAAATTCATGACACTGATGGCAAAAAGTTACAAATCCATGGGAGAGATTAGTGATGGAAGCACTGCATACTTTGAACTGTACATTTTGACATATTTATTTTATCTCACAAGCTTATATATTGATACTTGGTGAACATGAGTCCTGATCCAGTTTTAGCAAGGCCTTTATCATGATATATGGTCATCAGTCAGTGTTCCCACAGAAATACATGTTTTGTCATTAATAATGTGTTTGAATGTCTCTTGCAGCTTTCATGGTCCTGTTATTTGACCTAAAGGCGTTGGTTGACCTGAGTTCAATTGGAACCATCTTTGCCTACACTCTTGTTGCAGTGTGTATTCTCATATTAAGGTATGTACAGTTGGTAATCAGTGGAGAGGTACAATTTTTGAAGTTTTTTTAAATTGACAATTCCATCCATTCAACTGGTCTCCATGAGTTCAGTTTGAACAAAGTTTTTGAGATTGCATTTCTAGTCCTTACTGTGCGTTATCTGGGGATCAGTAAATGTAAACTTAAAAATATCAAACAAGTTTTAAGATGTCAGAATAATTTCGTCTGCCACTGAGTCAAAATAAGGGAGATATTTAATTGGAATCATTCCATTAAAACCCTAGTGCAAAGGATATAAATCTTCAAATTGAACTCAAAGGTCAGGGAAAGTCCCATAAAATAAGTGTTTGCAGCCTCCATTGTATAAGCAAAATATTTTAGTGCAGATTATTATTATTTTTTTCAGGTACAAAGAAGATTCCAGTTATGTCCACAGATCAGAACCATTTACAGTAATGGGAGTCTTAAGGCCTCCCTCTCGGCCCACACACCGAACCTCTAAAAATGTGAACATAGCCACCATCATCATTTGTGAGTAATCCTTCATTGTTACTGTTTTTTTTATTGTACCTATGAGTTGCACTTGTCACAGTATGATGAAAAGGTTTCTGCACTGGCACTTCTTGTTGCCACCTGTACTCATTGATTTTTTTATTTCAATGAGGTTTGTTAACGATGCAAATACCAATTTCCATGGTTGCTGAAACACACACACTGATTTCTCCCCAGTGTTTGTGGTGATCATTTTATGCGTGGTGTTGTCCGAGGCTGTGGATTCCCTCCGGCGGCGAGAGTTATGGAGTCACCTGCTCGTCTATGTCCTTCTGATGACACTGGTCCTCACTACTGTTATCATCTGGAGACAGCCACAGAGCACAACTAAAGCTGCTTTCATGGTAAGCGAGAGAGGTGGTGGGCACTCGGCTCAAAATTCAGGATTTCATGCATCTCAAGCATTTGCGCCTTCACAGTTCCAATGGGGATATCCTGTTTGGTGGGGCAGTCAGTGGGCCTTACCAAGGGGTTGTTGCAGGGCAGAGTAACTTGACAGTGCAAAAGGGATGTTCCCTTATTGGTTCTACCTATGAAAGGCAGATGCAGTTGAAGAAGAGAAGAGATGTTAACACTAGAAAGGCCAAGCCAACGTTACCTGACTGCTGTTTTGAATTTTAGAAATGCCATCTATGTCAAAATGTCCCTCTTTAAGACTTTTCTTAGACACACTTTCAGTACAAACCAATGTTAGATATTCAAAATACTGCAAGTTATATAATTACACGTACCTGCAATTGACAGCTTGTTGACCTTCTTAGACCCCAACAAAATTCCTAGAGTTAAAATGACACATTTCCGACATTGTCAGCGTGATGGTGATTCATTTGTAATTTTTCCTTAGGTTCCCTGTCTCCCTGTGCTTCCTGTTTTAAGTATCTTCATCAATACCTACCTCATGTTTCAGCTGGGAGGAGAAACATGGATCAGCTATGTTGTTTGCATGGCAGTGGGTAGGGACACGCTGGTTTCAACTGCCCTAAATAACAAGCATCATATTACATTTTTATTCTTTCATTTTTGGCATTTAAATGCATCATTCATGGATAGCGGGGGGGGATCCAGATGAGCTTGAAAGCATCACTGAAATCATTCAGCACCAAAGTGTTATGATTCAGAGAAGAAGAGCATCATTTCAAATGAACAGTAAATAGCCTTGCCTTTCTTCACTCAGGCCTGGTCATATACTTTGGCTATGGAGTTCGTCACAGCGTACAGAAACGAAGGCTCCGGGAGGCTCGCAACCAAGTGAATATCGACAACTTCAACAGGAATGCTGTGGATTCTGCTGCATGATGGGGTGTACAGTGAATATATTGAAATGTGTGAAATATTGTTTTCTACTGATCTGGTTCAAGCTGATCACTGATCACAAAAAAAAAAGTTTTAAACTGACACAAGCTGATCAAGGAATCACCTTGAAATATTATTTTTAATCAGGATTCAGCCAGAGTCGGAATTTCTGAAATGTTCTTGATGTCTCTCTTGATGCATGTGTTATGGTCAAAATTTGCTCTGTTAAAATACGCAAGGAGGATGCGTTTCCTGTACCTAAAACCTAAAAAGTATACACTGTGACTTATAAATAACTTGTTAGTCATTTTATCCATTTGGGCTTGAACATTCATTCGAGACTATGCAATCGTGGATATTGTTGATATTTAATATATATCAATATATTAATATATATCAATATATTTCTAAACTCTGCAATAATGATACATTTTAATTTGTAAGAAAAAATGCTAATAAATTTGTATGAATAAATTTCACTGAAGTGGATAATAGTTGTCATTTCTTTATTTTATTTTGGAATTGAATATCTTGAATTATTTTCAGTGTCCCTCTGTGTTATATAGAGACAGCAATGTATTTCTCAAACCTTCTGACTGTTCAGTCTATACTGATCCAGAGCCTGAAGAAGGGCAAGGTACATAGTCCATTAGTGTTTCCCCTGTATTTCCTCGTTCCCAAAGAAACATTACGTGTATACAAAGTTCTGTTAGTTCGTGAACTCACGGCCATCTTAACGTTTTATCAAAGCCACACATCATGAACTGAGCTCTGACTGCTGTTTCAAGGAAGTCCTAGTCTTGTTACTTCATGCTGTTCTCTCCCCTACTTCTAATTCTACCCCTCTTGCTCTTCATCACTCCACTTCTTCATATTGCCTCCCTCCATCTATCCTTTTATGCTTCCTCCATCCCATCCCTCGCTCCCTCCCCTCTTCCTCTGATGGGAGCTTTGGTTGCCGGGCCTGGAGTTGTTAGAGGGTGACTATACGAAGAGGCTAATTTATGTACCCAATCTAGTGTTCATTTGTCAAGCATCACTCTTCATTTGTGGAGCCTGCAGGACACGCGGCTGCCAGTCTCTGAGGGCCTGACATATGTTGTTTTGTTATTTTGATTGCAATTAGAAGATGTGTCTGCGTAATAAGGAGCAGTGGAACGCGGCCACTGCAGTATGGTCACACCTCACTGCCACCGGAGGAGGAGGAGGGGAACAGAGGAGTGGGATGTCTTTTGTGTACTGCATGGCTAGGAAGAAGTTAGCAGAGATGGAGAACTGGTCAGTTTTAAAGCAGCATGAGGCAAGATCTATATGTAAATATATATACACCCGTCTTATCAGCCTAAATCATAAAGTTGGGCTGCAACAGAAAAGAGCGTCTCATCCCGCCTGATTCAGACGCTGGAGATTCACCCTATTTGCCCAGATTATTATTATTTGGGTGGCAGGTATGGTCACTGGTGATAAATCTTCATGCGCAGGAAGTGATGAAAAGAAACTTAAGAGTGAAATAGAAAAGTGTCTCGAGCGCTCCGTCCAGAGAAAGCTGGACTCACCAACGATGGCTGAAGCGCTTCACCACCTCCACCCCAAACAGACACTAAGAAGAAGTTTAGATTTCTGACATCACCTTACATGATTTCTGGGTAATGAAGTCCTCAAAATTCAAACAGTTGGCTCTCACTGCCATTTGGGGCCGCCAACGTCCAAATTGCCTCGTGCAGCTTTAAATACTCCATGCATAAATTCTGAGCTTTGCAAGGCCGGTTTCTACTAGTATGCACCTTATAAATGGAACAGACTGGAAAACACAATGTATGTCGCTGTATGACTGCTGGAACGTGTGACTGAATTATATTGCGTATTTTCTTTGTCATCTATGTTTTTTGTTCTCAGGTCTCTTGAGAAGGAGATTGAGATCAAACAGACTACCTGATTAAATAAAGGAATCTAAAACCACAGCCTATGCAAACAGCCAACATAAGGGCCGGTGTGCCTTGAGATTTAACTTCAGCAAGGCTACAATATACATGCACGCACGTACACACACACACAATGTACACACACTCTATCCTAACTTGTGTTTCCCAGCAGGCGGTGTGTTGTCCTCCTACACTTTTTTTATTTTTATATCCTGTACGCTTCCTGTCAGTCTCTATGGCTCACCTGAGCAGCTGCTACCACCAAGGCTGGAAATTAGTCCATCAGGGACACACACACACACACACACACACACACACACACTTCTGCAAAGTTGCCTTATTAGCTGTTCCAGATTGGCCATCCTGAAGCCCAGATGCCTGTGACCTCCCTGCGCCCCCTAAATGCAGAGTTATTGTGATTAAAGCATGATTGGCAGCGCTGGTTATTAATTCTAATCTTGGGCACATATGCGGGGTGGTGGGCAGAGGGCAGGCAGCGGTGTGTGCCAGGCGGACGCCACACGGAGGCTAATTCACTCTGACACGCTATCAGAGCACGGTCACACACTCCCCGTTCCCCCGACACACAGACACTGCCTATAGGCTACACACACTTTCTCTAATGCACGGGAGAGGAGAGGCGAGGAGAGAAGGTTATCCTTTAACAAGACACACACACACACTCGCACACAGATACCGCACCACTCAAACACAAAAGTGGCATTTCCTGAAAACCATTAAGGCGCTCTGTACCTTCAAGTACATCATTTTAAAGCAGAGGCAGCATGTGTTTAGCAAATCATTTCCATCTCAAGACTCATATAAAGGTCTTACATCTACCACTCGAGAGCAGGAACTCAAGTGATGGGGTTATTTTGAAGATATATATATTTTTTCCCTCAAGGTAAAGAGCCTTGACGTGAATGATGAATGACGTCTTAATAAGCCTCTCCTCAGTTTAAGATGTCTTCTCAGAGGCTGTATTCAGCTTGACTGTGGCAGCAGTGCCACTGAGGGAGTGACTTGAGTGAGATAGCTCGTAAGGGTGAGGTTGACATTGTAGAGCCTAATGAAAATAACAGCCATCAGAAGATGGTTGGACATCAGTGATGTTCAAAATTATAGAGCTTCAATTACTATAACGAGCATCACTTATGATACTTGAAGTAATTTGGTACCTCACAAGAATAATTCAGTAACATCAAAGAGTTTGTGGAAAAGATCACACAGATTAAGTTAATATTGCTGACAATATTGGAAATTGAACTGCCAGAGAAACACGTGTGCTTTTGAACCAAAACCCCAACATTTGTATTGAAAGCTACTGTATTATCCAAATGCAGGCTTGTAATTCATGGCAGCAGTGAAAGCTTTCCTGATAAACACCAAACCAGACTTCTCCTCTACCATGGTAGAGTAACAGCTGATCAGTTGGGTTTAGTTCTCTAACCCAGGATGTATTGCTGTTTACCAGATTTGACTGAGCATAAAAATGCTAGCAATATTAAATGGAAATAACTACCTAAAATGTTATACTATGCATTCTGATCAAATTAATCAATTAGAAAGACAATATGATACTAAATATGCTTCAGTATGGTTTGAATTGATTAGGCTACTTTTCACATACTACATGCTGCAGAATTAGTATGGATAGTACTTAGTATTAGGATTGTGTAGATACTGAACAGAATTTGAGCAGGCCAAGTGTGCAGCAGGTCCAACTGAAATTGAAGCCGACTATTCAGTGAGGGAGGGGAGAAGGTACCTCCCTTTCTCCTGTAGAGGGCATTGCAATATCATGAAGTGAAAGTGCAGTCTGTCCATAGAGCCAGTGGAGAGGAGCGGTAGCAGTACACACAGGGTGTGATCTGATCTGAGGGAAGTTGAAACAGGGACAGCATTCACTGTATTAACACAGATTATACAACAGTGTAAGTACGTTTCGTGATTGGACGTGCTCCACCCATGCTGATAATTCACATAGGTAGCATCCTGCATGTTGACAAGATTTTAGGGGGGAAAACTGTCCACCATCTCACACACATCACATCCACAGCTGTCCACAAAAAGATAATCAAAGTCTGACATATTTTAATATGCGTAATTTACCCTCACACTCTTTCACAAGTGTGTGCACTCAGCAGACTGGAGTTTTAGTTATGTTTGTAGAACTAAAACTACAATCTGCGCACTCAGATGAGCAAGTGCACACCCACGTGCATAGATGCAAAAACAAACAAACACATGGACTTGCGCATATTCATACATGCACACACACACATATCTAGGGAAATAATGATTGTCAGGCTTTCAGTAAGAGGATGTGTGTGTGTGTGGGTGTGTGTGTGTGTGTGTGTGTGTGTGTGTGTGTGTGCGCGTGTGTGTGTGTGTGTGTGTGTTTGTGTGTGTGTATGTGTATGTCTGCTGTGTATGGGAGAAAAAGCATCACTCCTATAGTCTGTGTGTCTGTATTCAAACATGCTGGGTGTCTGTGTGTGCATGTATGTTATGTCATATATATTTGACAACAAATTTGACAGAAAATGCCTGATTCCTGTAATCAGTGTGTCTCTATGCATCCCTACGCCTCAGTAGGCTATAGCTATATGTACTGTAGTCTGTATTTAAAACCAACCACACCACACCTGCCATGTGAGTTGCTGCTACCTGCACCTAAATGGACTCAACCTAAACTCACCTAAATGGACCCAAAATTGCCTCAAATAAGCAAAAGGAGAGAGGAGAGGAAGAAAGAAATGAAGAAAGAGATGGGTAGGTAAAAAAAAGAAATACAGAATTTCATCACTGGAGAAAATTGCTTTTCTTTGCCCCAAACCCTAATCTACAACTATTCAAAAGAAGACAGGGCTCTAATTTGCTGGTACATTGTATCCTCCCCTCGCTAATCTATCACCTGTCTACTCACTTTCACCTTCCATCATTACTTTCATACAGGGCTGGGGAGTAATGGGATTACAGTACTCCATTACAGTTAACATACAGTAAACAGATACCTAGCATATAATAGCATAATCAGATAATCAGCTACATAAAAAAACTGGTGATTATTATTATTTCTACTGCTAAATTAAAACAGTTTTACATATCTCATAGTAATAGTTGATATTGGTTAAGTAATAACGTTTTTTTAATTCTGTCTCTTAAAGCTGGAATAGCTATTTTATCCATCTGGAGTGTGGAGTCAGGTTACACAATACCAGTTAGCAGGATTACCATGGTTGGAGACGCTCTCCATAGACCGCTATTTGTGACCAGGTAGGACGAAAGTCAAGGAAACTTTGCAGTTTGGCGGCCCCAAGCAGCAGCGAGAGAGTCTTCATTTTATATTTGAAGGACTTCATTACCCAGAAATCATATAACTTGACGTCAGTAACTCCTCCTGGATCTAAGTGTCTTCTTCTCTGTGTGGTGGGGTGGAGGTGGTGAAGAGGTTCAGCCATCGTTGGTGAGTCCAGCTTTCTCTGGACGGAGCGCTCGCTCACTGCTGTTTAGGAGACACTTTTGGATTTCACTCTTAAGTTTCGATTCATCACTTCCTGTGCACCAAAAGCATTTCCCGCCAGTGTCCATACCCAACACCAGATATTAATTTGGGCAAATAGGGTTAATCTACACAGGGTCTCAACTAGGGGGGACATGTCTCTTCTCTGTTGCAGCCCCGCTTTGTGATTTAGGCTGATAAAACGGGTGTATTTTTACATTAAAATCTTGCCTAGAGCAGCCTTTATTGGAATAGATGGATTGTTGACATACTTTGTTTGTCCCCCAAGTGTGAAATTATTTTTCTGGGGTTAAGTATCTTGCTAAAGGACAGCTCAGCATGTAAAGCCACACGGGGGATCGAACCCAGACCTTCAGTTGCCATTTTGCCACCCTAAACTTTGTTGGGGAAATAATCCAAAAGTAATGGAAAGTAAGCATGTTACATTGCTAAGTTTTAGCATTGGAGTACGGTTGCCGACATTCACTTTGACAGTTTGGTTCGTCTCGTGTCTCAACATGGTCTGTTTGCCCCAAAACCCCTGACCATCTCTTTCTCTCTTTCTTTCCTTCATTCTCTCTGTCCACGTCTTGCCTCTTTTCTCTCAGTCTTTCTTACTCTCTCTGTTTCTCACTTTGTTATTTTAGTTTACACTCTCTCAGTCGTTTTTCCTCTGTGATACAAAGAACAAATGAGCATCATGTGAGCACCCGACGAATGTGACACAAAGGAGGGAAAGATGAATCCTCTGGATGAAGAATCAGTCTCAACTTCTAAGTCAATTAAACGTTGTCAAAAATCCGGTTATCTAATGACAGCAAGTTGGAGTGTTACATTGTGTGCATTCACAATTAAGAGGGGTTATGTACTTTAATTAAAAACTTTAACACAGTTAAAAAACAGCTATTGGCGATGTGCCTTGTATTTCTGGGCCCATTTTGCTCTTTGGTGGTGTATTTGACTTATTTCCATGGATAACTGGCCAAACGTAGACGATGTGACGTAATGTTGAGCTTATTTCCAGTACAGCTACAATGGAGTTTGATAGCAAAACATGTTTCAGCGATCTAAAACATCAGTGGTAAACGTCAGGTTTTGGTGTCAGTCCCTCAGAATCAAAGAGCAAGGAATTCTCTCTAGACTCACCATTTTGCACCGACGTTCAACAATCATACAGGGAGAAATCCACCGTAGAAGAGGCAGAGAGACCAATTTCTCCACCGACAGTAGCCTCAGTAGACCAGAATTCAATGCAGCCACAGCTTCCATCTTTGCAGATCTGTTGTTGGTATTGTGTGAAATACAACACCTCTTCAACGGCTTCTTTGTAATTTGAACAACCGGGCACGGCACACCACGACGTCTCTTTCCAGTCTCAATTTTCTCGACTGGAAAAACTCACTATGGTATCGCGCTCTCTTGTTGAAAGGCATTCTGGGAAACGTAGAAAATCACTAACTGAAGTAGAAGTAGACGAGGCAGGTTGAGGGAAAGTGGATACACCAAAAAAAGTAAATTACAACATTTCATCACACTCCTGGAACGCAATGAACATCACAGATTGATGATATATAACAGTGCAAGAGTATCCAAGGGTGGATCTTTTCTTTAAGACAGTGGGGTTTTTTGGCTTGTGACCCCCCAAAATTAAGTGATGCATACTTGAAACCCCTATTGCAGGAGAAAACACACAGAATAGCTAACTTGGACACAAAATGATGATTTATATTTTCCCTTTGCAGGCTATTCAACCCTCATATACTTATGGAAAGAAGACTGGAGAATGTAGATGTTCATTATTTCACAAACAAGAGACATTTCTCACCAACATTAGAAACACAACAGTAATTGACTGTATATTGTATATCATAAATATGTGCTTTCACAGTCTGTAAATCACATTTTATATTTTAGGCATTTAGCAGATAGTCATCCAGAGCAACTTAAAATGAGCGCAACAGTAGCATAAGTGTCATTTTCCTAGATAAATGACAAGCAACCAAAAATAAGGAGTGCAAACAGTCACTTAAGAATGAAGTGCAAGGAAAAGAAAACGAATGAGAGCTAAGGAGAGAAATAGAAAGGATTTTTAAAGGAATTTGAGTGAGTAAAATGGGGGAAATCACTCAGTGGGAAGAGGGCGGTGTGAGGTACTTCTTGAAGAGATACATTTTCATTCTATGATGGAAGATGGGGAGTGACCCTGCTGTCGTAAATCATCTTGTAAATCACGTAGAACTACTTTAGGGTGGCACATGCCGTTCACGCTGCAGTATGGATTGACTCTACAGCTGAAAGTGCATCGTCTGCTAGAAACCATTTCATAAATGACTTAAATGTCCTATGTGTAGCATTTAAACATCAATACATCATTACCACATTCATTTTGAGACATTAGTATAATTACTGTAAAACATGAGACCATCACCAAGTCGACTGGCAGCCTCTACACTGCATTTTACATTGTGTGACAACGGCTTGGATTTTTATAGGAAATGCTGAGTTGCTTTATTGGCACAAATGGAAACTGCTTTACAGCACAAAACAGGATCCGTTTAATCACACAACTGTAATTCCAGACCAGTTCCACTGTTCTAACTGCACAGTTTCAACTTGACATGAGCTTACCTGCTTTTAATGCATATTCGCTGTTATCACGGGCTGTCTTCTTCTTCTTCTTGCTCTTCAAAACAAACACACACAGACAGCGACGCCAGGGGGGGGAACATCATCTTTGTGCCAGGAAGCAACGGGGTTTATGGAAAATGTAGTCTTAAATGGGCAATAAGTAAGATTTTTACTGCCCCATAGCCCAAAATGACCATAATATACCCCCTCCCTCACTCCTACTGGCATTTTCAACTGCGATGGAGGACGGTGCTATGAGCGTCACAAGACATTTCAGCTATGAAAGCTAAAAAGCCTCGTTCACAAGCCAACAAAGCGAAGCAGTGTTATTATTCCAGTATTTAGCATGGTGATATATCACCTCTTCCCTAGACGTTTCTGCTGGAGCTCTGCTCTAATTAGCTAGCTTACTCATCTATATTGTGAAAATTCAACTTTGTTGTGTCAATTACAGGCAGCCATGTGTAAGAGGTGTGGGGGCTGTGCCAGAGACTTGTGTAAGAGGAGACAAGCTCTGCCGATTCCTAGAGAGGTCAAAGGTTAATTTAGAGAAACACAAAATGCTACACGTAACACCTGTAACGGTTCTTCATCCGAAGGCCTCAGATACAGTATAGTGCAGGTAGAGACTGAGAGTGACAGGAGTCAGTGAAGTCGTGATGCCGTAGGGGAGGCTGCTGATCATAATTAATAGCCTGCAGTGCATTATGGTGCATTATGGTGGCTGGTCATAAACAGTATGGAGCTGAGGGCCGAGGTGAGAGCGCTTTAACAGGCTCCCACCATCTGCGTGTCAACATTTAACGACAGCAACACAAGCCAGGTGACAGCAGCCCTTCTCTCCATTATTAAAGCAACGCTCGGTGGAGACACGCGCGCACACACACACACACACACACACACACACACACACACACACACACACACACACACACACACAGACTCTCAGCAACATTTAGTGAAGCCATCATGATTCTTTCAATAATGATCCCTCAGGGCTTGAATTAACTGATGTTATTCTTTCCCCTCTCTCCTTCCCTTTCATTTTCTCTCCTCTCCTTGATTTACCTCCTCTCATCCCCCTCTTCTCCTCACTTCTCATCTCTTCTCCTCTCCTATTTTCTCCTCATCTCTTCTTTCCTGCGTTCTTACATTACATTACATTACATTATGGCATTTAGCAGACGCTTTTGTCCAAAGCGACTTACAATAAGTACATTTTGTCAACAGTATTCAAACCGACCATATATCACAGTT
>OMLI01090006.1:13619-30117 GCA_900302605.1 Rondeletia loricata | reverse complement strand
GCAGAGGCACTGCCAGGACACTGTGGCCTCATTCACTGGCACAGTATCAACAGGGCTACAAGTGCACAAAGCAAGTAGCAAGTAGTTCAAGTCCCAATTGATCCCAACCCTGCTGCAGTTCTTAGCCTCTATAGTCACTGGGTTGTAGCCACTCACCGGACAAAATAATGGGAACAGCAGTTTTCCATGAAAGAGCTGTCACATGTTTGTTAAGCAAAACCTGCAGCCCCTGTTCTTAATCTGATCAATTAATCATAATTAACTGTTAATAATATTATTATCAAATAATAATAATTTGTGAATCAAATGTTGCTATCATGTCAGTAATAACAGTACAAACTTCAGCTAATACAGAAAGTCTTTGGTCCTTGGAGAGTGGAGTTCCTCTGCTCAGTATGGATCCCCTGAGTGGAGTGAGCAACTAAACAACAACAACAAAAGATGATAATAATTGAGCCATAATCCAACACTTGCACATGACATGAGTCATAAGCATTTCATGCTCAATTTCAATGATTCCGTTTTTCACTTCTTGCTCACATTCTCACTGGAATCCATATGGAGCAAAGGTCCACTGCACAACTCCAGTCACTGGGGACCAAAGTGTTTGCTAGTTTTGTCCTAGATTAGCTGGAGAGTATACTCTCTTATTATTGGCAAAATATCAGTGTAGATAATCAGATTAAGAACAGGGGGTGCAGGTTTTGCTTAACAAACATGTGACAGCTCTTTAATTTTGTATGGAAAACTGGTGTTCCCATTATTTTGTCCGGTGAGAGTATATACACCCTGCGGTTGCTCTCTTCTTTGTTTTTCTGTGTTTTCTCCATTCTGTTCAACTTCTTTTTTGTTTCACTTTTTTCTCTCTTTCACCATTTTCCCTCCCCTCTGCTAACATAATTGGGTTACAGTATCAAATCATCAGTAGAACAAACATACTCACCCTATATATACCCATACTACCCTGTTTCCATGCTTCTAATTCATCTTCTTCTTCTCTGATGTTCGGTTCCCTTCCAGACAACATAATTTGGACTCCTCTGCTCCAGGGGCCACTCTCAAATTGATTAATTAGGCCTAGAAAATTGGTAGCAATGTATTAATTAAGCTTAAGTATATCAAATGCATTTTTGCCAGTTTAATTGGTGATTAATTGATGCTCCAATGCGCCTGCAGCAGACGCTGATATGGGTTTGTCTGGCTCCGCCGGAGTGGCTGGCAGCACATCGCTTGCCTCTGTGGAGATGACTGCCATAGCAGCTATCATAAACAGACAGGCAGCAGTGGCGTAGAGAGATGTTTCCCACTGAGGAAATGGAGAGAGAGGGATGGCAGGAGAGGAGGAGGAAGGAGGGAGGGAGGAATACCATTAGACACAGTGTGACTGTTCTAGCTGACCTATCCTAATTAGCTGTGATTGAAGTGTGATAATCGAATTGCCTCGCACCTTGTTTTAAAGGGAGGCATGAGGGAAGGACAGAGGGGGAGAGGTGGGAGGAGGAGGAGATGCTTCAGGGACAGTGTGGATCGAGTGGCTAGAGAGCATGAGATGTGTTCCTTTGACATCGCAGTAGAAGGCGATGCTATTGACTTTCCTCTGTTATTTGTGGCAGGGTAATTGGAGTCCCCACCCCTACACCATCCCTCAGCTTAAATAAGGGAAATGTCATGCTTCTCCGAATGCTCTCACACACACTCTGTGTACATACACAAATACCCAAACAATGATGTGAACACACACACACACACAGACGCGTACACAAACAGATGACTGTGTTAGCAGTATTTACTCACTAAAACAAAATATGTCTTTGTATGGGCTAGTATTTTCTGGAGATGTCCAATAATTTGTAGTAATTGCTGAGGTCGTCAGTGATTTTTATCTAGTGCGAATCTGAAATGTCAAATGTAATTTGCAAAGCCACAATGTGATAGTTCCCTTTATAATACTTGCCTTGTGCAAAATCACAGGTTCATGTATACCAAGTGTATTATTTTAGAAAGTTTATTAAACAGATTATTTTTAAGAGTTTTGATTTGTTGTTGAAAATACATTTTAACTATAGTGTTTTTGGACGTTTTAGCCACTAGATACACTAGAACATGGTTTAATTTGTGACTTCCTACATCAAGAACGCATCATGTGGGTCAAATATGGGGGGTGTGTCGACTTCAATCTTCAATCTAGTAAAAAGTTATTACATATGAATTAGGGATGGGACGATATATCGAAATTCTATATATCGCAATACAAAAATGTGACAATGCGTATCGTAGAGCAGAAAAATGAATCGCTACATATTAGCTACATTTTATTCTACTGTAGTAATCACAAATGAGATGGCTTGCCCATCACAATTTCACAAGCTCTCCATCTAAATTATATTATTTGCACTTTGTAATGCCATTTTTAAATTGTTGTTGACATTCTAGTAAGACAATGCCATTGCTAGAAAGATTTGTGGCTCAGAAATAAACATAATTCTGCACAGTCATAGTCATTGTTGACTGTGCAACTTTTATTTATTACATTGTATCGTGGTTGTAGTGAATCGTGAACCCCATATCGCGTATCGAATCGTATCATGAGATAAGCATATCGTCCCATCCCTAATATGAATTGGCCTCTGGGAACAAGGAGGGGCTTCATTTCATGAGACCCCCTCTAGTCCTGTAGAAATAGGGCTTATGAATTCGGCCTGCTTTCATCATTAGCATTCTGAATTAACTAGGGCAAAATATGTATTTCGTTGTGGTATGATACTTGCAAGCAACAAAAGGGTGAGTCTAAAGGTTGCCAACCTTCAAAATCACCAGAAAAATGAAGTCCTTCTGTTATAAGTTGCGCTGGTTTTCTCTACCATTTCAGGCAGTGTTCAAACAAGACTATATATTGAGGCTTTAATCCATTTAAAATATTTACCCATCTTCCCTTGTGGCAGTGTCTGCATCTGAAGATTCCAATATTATTATTCTACTTTTCCAAAGTCAGAGTCTCAAGTAGCCACAATCTCAGTCTTTCCTTTCCCCTTTATCTGCAGCAATTAATTCTGAATCATAGCTGAAACTTTGATTAAATAAATAAATAGAAATGCAATCCCAAGATTAATTGACTGGACAGAAGTCAGATCAGATGCCCTTTTCACACTCGTAGCCATGGCAACCTCTATCCTGCTCACTCTGGCCTTCAATAAACCTTTATCTGACTGTGGAAAAGGCCATTCCATTCAACATCATTCATATTTCATGGACAGATAAATGCAGACATGTTCTTCATAGAGTGGGTAGAGACGTGCTACTTCTCTCATTTGTTAGACGGTGCTGGATTTGCCATGTATTCTTAATGCAGCAGAATCAGCCTAGTTTGACTTCACTGTTGACACATTTGTTATTTTGTGACAAATGGTGCACTTGGGGCTGCACAGTTAATCGTACATAATCGTGTATCGTCATTTTAGGTTTCCACAATTAATATTGTAATTCGGTGATATTGACGTTATATAACGATATATAACGTTTGTTATATTTTCTGTTCCCCTGAAAGTCTCCAGTGTGGTATATCAAGCGCTTCCATTACGCCTGACCAATCACAACCTTTGAATGTGCAATGTTCACCATGTAACCAAAACAAAAGTTACGAAGGAGAAGCAAGCAGAGAAACCTTGCGTAGACCATCTTTGGAAAAGCGTAGCGACAAGAAAAATGGAAAAGAATGGAAAGGCCCGACGTTAGAGAGGAAAATCCTTCTCCCGAGTTACTTTGGTTTTAAACCAGATGACGACAAACAAGTACAGATTCTGTGCAAAGTTTGTGTTAGGGTTAAGTAACAAAGTAGTAATTATTTATTTGAATTTTGTAAATTAGGACCACAATAAGGGTCAGACAGTAAGAGTGAAAACAAGACTTTCTAGCTGCTACTACTTTGAGAAATACTGCACTGAAATAATATTTAGCAAAATAAACAGGGTTATAATTTTTGCCATAATTGTACAGATGCAGGATATTTAGGGCACAGATACACTTGAACACACATTCTCTCTTGCAATCTCTCTTTCTCTTTCTCTTTCTCTTGCTCTCTCTCTCTCTCTCTCTCTCTCTCTCTCTCTCTCTCTCTCTCTCTCTCTCTCTCTCTCTCTCTCTCTCTCTCTCTCTCTCACACACACAGAGTGATATTCTCAGAGACTTTGGCTGAAAGGTGTGTTTATCATGTGACTGGTGCCATTTTACATGCCAGTAATCACATTTGCATGGTGTAGCGATACTTGGTGGCTCAGAGTAGCTGAGAAGATCCTGGGGTTAGTAGGGACACACACACACACACAGAGAGTTTTATCTAGACCTTAAGCAATCTGCTTTCATGAACATTGCGTTGATTGACTTCAAGCAGTAGTCCATCTTTTCTGTCAGTTGTTAAGCTTTTAAATTTCTCCAATGCATTGCATTAAAATCTCCAAAGAAAGATGAAGGTCAGCATCATTAGATCCTTCTATATGTGCCGTATGATAATCTTTTGGCCATGTGATCGAGAGGCTTTATTGCAGTAGGACATAAATTCCTCCCCAGTATTTACTAAATGTATACATCATCGGTGACAACAACAAATATATAGTACCATAATTCCTCATTGATTTACAGTCAGGTTAAATCATCAACAGAAAAATGGAGAGCTTGACAAATGCTCCTTTTTTTTGTCTCCTGTTTTTTTGTCATCCATATATCAGTACAGCAAGAACTGAATTCCACCAGGCTTAAAGCACAACCTTTATTTTTTAATGTATTTATTTCTTTAAATTAAAGACCTCATATTAGCATATTAGCATAATACACTTCTTTGAACCCTCTGTTGGCGTACTTTCCAGCATGGAGAGGGCATTGTTAACGTTCCGTACTTCACACAACGTTAACGTAATTGTTCCGCAGGTTAATGGACAAACATCTGCTGAGAGAGTAGCTTCAGTTGAAAGCATTTTAATTAGCCAGTTTACAAACATTGCTCTAAACAGGTAGCATATGTCATGGTCATGGTTTCACGTGATGCTATCACATCTGTCTGTTTAAACGTGATTAACTGAGGCCATCAGAGTGTGTTTACACCCATTGTTCCAATGAAGTCACATGCACATCTGTGGTTCCAGTAAACCTTCTCATCTAGCAGCGTGAGCAGGAAGATCAACACTGCCTTCTTGTAAATGATCACATTGATTCTCAACAGAATTTTCAACAGTTTGATTTAGTGTTGTTTTTTTCCAGCATCTCTTGCGTGTTAATCTCAGTCCATCTTAAAGTCTGCAGTGTGGCTTTAGGGAGGAGATTAGAAAAACAAGCGACATCTGAAAACAGCAGCCAGATGCTCATGTTTCTTCTCACTGTTTGTGCGAGCAGTTGGACAGAGAGGATTTGTCTCTGAGCCTTTCATCTTTTCCTGCTCCTCATCTTCTCAGCTCTCCATGGCCTGTCCCTGGCTGGCCTGATAGGCTGATTCATGGCAACATCACCAGCTACTTTCCTGGTGGGGAAAATGAGAACCATCAGCAATCTGGACTTCTCCAGGACGTGGTTGTTTGTGTGTGAGGGCGCACACACACGTAGTGCTCATACACACACACACAGACACACACACGTGCCAGATCTCGTGTTCACCCCTTTCTTAGAGGATATGGTGGAATCGCACAGCAGTGAGGCGATTTGCGGCTAAGCTAATGGAATCCTGTGGAAAGCCTAAAATCTTTTGGGGTAAAGGGAGGGGAAATATCACAGTCTTAGGATTTCTTCTCTCTCATTATGGAAGATTTAAAGGGATTAGTCTATTTTCTTTAATACATGAAGTTTGATTAAATTCTATTGTTATGATTCTGATTCACGATGGGTAATGTCCATTCTTGTGTCCTTCTCCCCGTGTTGAGCGTGTGTGCTGCTGGGCTGGGCTGGCTGTGGGGTGTGAGTTCCACCTCTAAACCCCAGCCCTCCTGCATGGTGGCTCACCCCCTGATCCTCATTCAGCCCGTGAAGCCTATCCCAAGCTCTGTGGCACCGCAGTATTGGAGAGGATTGATGAATATCTCAGACTCTTACCACTTGGGCTATAAATCTCTGACATTATCCCTTCAACCTGGTAGCTACAGTGAATAACCATGCCATGTTTATGGAAGTAATGAGTAAAAATACGTCTTATTTCACCCTAAGGACCATTACCAGCTCCCATCATAGCACATGATTAAACTTGGGGTCTGAGAAATCTGTGTTAGGTCCCATTGAGGGTGTTACGAAGGGTTATGGAGGTTTCTCTGCCCACTATCATAAGGACTACTGGTGCTCAGTGCTTAGGGCTGCCCAGCCCTCTCCTCTCACACGGCTCTGTAATGAGAGCATTACTTATTAATCCAAGTGTGTGCTCACTCATATTAGACATTGAAAAAACTGTGGAAATGTTATGCAGGGGTCATTTGAAACAGTGTTATGCAGTGTGAGGATCAGTTCATAGTCATGGAGATTTAAAGTGAATCACTCTTTCAACAATATTGTTAAAGTTCCATCCTCCGTCGGGCCTAGTGAGGTCTCAGTGATGTTACTGTCACTTCTTCTTATCTGGTCCAACAGCACCTGCTTAGCTCTCAGGAAAATACTCAGGCTTTACATCTGCTTGGTGTGATGCACCATTGTGTGTAACAGAGCTCAGAACGTGAGACTAGGCAGTTTCATTAGTTTGCATATTTTCATGTTTACTGTTTATACATGCACACACAGACTTGCTTACTGTAAACACACCAGTAACCTACATTATCATCCAGAGTGCATGTTTTCATACTGGTGAGAGTCAACTGCTAAAACACTCTCTGCCAAACTGGTTCTACCACATACAGATGAGATATATTTCCTCAAACCAGCAGGGAGAGAGAAAATTCAATTTCTTTATCCGCTCCGTCATTAAAACGACAGACATGTTTCTATTTTGACTTGCTCTCATTGTAATCACTTGAACAACAACCTTGTGAATGTGTGGCGCCTGTGCTATAAATGGAATTAATTAACATTGTGTGTCTGTCCCCCATGGCGGTGCAGCCAAGGGTTTTTCAGGCTGCAACCCCTCACTGTAAAGCTTTGTTAACTATGTGATTACAGCATGCTTAATTAGGATGTTATCGTGACTTTTGAGGCGGAGATATTTTAAGATAGGGGCTCTGGCTCCAGATACAGAGAGCCGAGATGCTTCTGCAGTTTGAAGCTTGTGGTTTGTACCAAATGAGCTCTTACTGAAAACAAAAAGCAGTATTTTGGAATATTGTGCATGCGTGTGTGTGTGTGTGTGTCTGTCTGTGTGTGTAGCAGAGATAACTGAGTGGATGTATTGTAGAACACGCTGCTGCTCTGCATTTGCACCGTCCTTGTGTGTTTTTCTTCGCTGCATTCAGAATAGCAATGTGAAATTCTTAGCTATGGGCTGTGAAATGACTATTCATTTCCACCTCTTAGGGTTAGACTGAGGAGCACGGTCGCAGCACCTCTCTAAGGGTATGCGTGACAGGGCAGCAGAAGAGCTGTTCTAATATCTGCTCTCCATGGGTGAAACATGTTGTCCAGCACAGCAGTAGGGAGGACACTACGGAGGAGATTATAATGATACAGAATAGCGTCATTTCCTGGACCAGAGCCACTCCACTGCCATCTGTCCTCTGTCTATGGACAGCAGGGCATTTGTGCGTGCGAGTGTGTGCGTGTGATGGAAGTGTGGTGGAAGTGTTACTCTAGACATGAATCAATCTCACTCTTCTACATGTGCTTTAATTGTCTCTTTTACTGCCTCCCAATCATTTTTCAGTCATATAGAATATCACCCCTGGACTCCTTCAGTGCTCGCCGTCTTACATGCCTCAAACACGCCCACGTTTTTTCTCTTAATTGCATGTCATACATGTTTGTTTGTTTTTTCTCTTACAGTCTTTGTAGGTGTCTGATAGCAGCCATAGCAGTGCTTCTGTCAGTAGTGTTTAGGGATTCTCATACTTAAGGTTAAGGCTCTGTGACATGTACTTGTATATGTTTCATACATGTCTCTATCTGCAATCAAATAGGTTACAGAGTTCCATTGGTATTTTTCATGGAGGGCCATATCAGGAATTAACCATGCCTTCACAGGCGAGTTGCATGCAGTTTCATGTTCTACTATAGCCTAACCCTATATATAAAAATCTAATAGAACTACTTGAAAGTGCTTGACAAACAATCACATAATAAGTAATTGGACTTTCTTGCAAAGAGAAAGAACGAGAGAAAATACTTTTAATTTTTTATAATGTTTTATTAGATATGATGAATTCAAACCTGTAGCCTGCTCACACAATGAGAGGAGTCGATTCTCTGATCGGCTGGCAGCAGTATTTTGGGAGGCAGAGTGAAGTCATGGGTGGCTCTGATCTTTTTTCACATGCATTTACCTCTGATCTCTCTATTTGCATTTCACTTGAAATTCCATCACTTGCTTAATTAATTCTTGTCTTGTGTGTGTGTATGTTATCTCATATTTTACAGCCATTTGCCAATACGAAAACAACTCCTTCTAGTTAGCACACTGGTTAGCATATTTGTCATACATATTTGTCCCTCAATAGCTGACAACCAGGGATCAGTTGGTACCAAATGACAACCAGGGCTATCAAAATAAAAGCCCCAAACAATTTCTAATCAAATTGGCTATTGACAATGCACAACTTTTATTTTGAAAATTTAGGATTTTGCAGGTGAAATGTTGTACTACTTGCGAGTGTAACAATATTTCAGTTTCTTATGGATTTGGTGGGTCTGGTTTACCTTATATTGTGCTCATGCTATATTGGATGCAGCAACATTACTAGTAATAACAAAAAGAAAAATATGATTTGATCAATTCTGTGCAGAATACAAACTGGGGGAAATTGTTTTTGAATGATTACATGAAAATGAAATGCCTGGCAAAACTTCCCTAGACAGTGAATTCAGCATAACTTCCATTGAATCAGTAAGTTAGATGCGAGGGGCCCTCTGTCCGGGCCGGTTCCTTGGCTGATGTGAATGAATATTTGTGGTGCCCTGGGGCATTGTTTCCCCATGTTGCACTGCATCAGGGACCAGAAAGATAAATGGGCCTGGCCTGTCCAAGGCATCAGGACGTCTCCTCTGTTCAAACATAACTAGTAATGTCCTCTCATCCACAGCCTGCAGTGGTATAGATAATGGATTCTATAACATGGGAATAGTAGGAGAAAGGGAAATGCTAAAAGAAAGAGAGCGGGGATCATGCAATGTCAGTGGATGGAATGAGACAATGGGGAATGTTAGCAGAAAAGAGGGGAAAAAAGAGGACGAGCGGTAGAGGTAGGGCAGACGTGTATGAGAAAGAAAAAGGTTGAACAACACATGAAAAGGGAAAAAAACCCACAAACAAGTGGATGGAAAGAGTAAGGGCATATAGAAAAACAAGAAATAGCAAATAGGCTGCAAGGAAGGAGGGAAGTATGGCAAACAGTTAATAAAGGAGAAGCCCATGGAAGGATGGATGGATGGATGAAGAGGTGTGGGACAGCAGGCTGGCTCCATGGGAGATTGGCTTAAGTAGCATGGTGCCCAGCTCCCTGCAGTCAATGAGCCGCTACCACTTCAAATTGTAATCAAAGAAAAAAATGTCAACGTAAACACTAGCACATACCCTGCTGAGACACTCCGACACACAGTCACGTGTACACACACACACACACACGCTTCCACACACTGTGGCTGCATGAATGGATTGTCATTAGTTTGATCCCTAAAGCTATGGTTATAGGCCTTATCGCATTCACACACTAACCATTATGGTAATAGTGCTGGTTGTTGTGTTGAGAGCTATAGATGCTAGAGTGAGCTAGCCATATGAAATTCATCGAATGTTTCAGTTATGTGTGTGGTACTGTACTGTAGCTTTCTCTACAACATACTGAGAAGAGACAGACATAGATTGAGAGTGTGTGTGTGTGTGTGTGTGTGTGTGGTGTGTGTGGACTGTGACTGGGAGTGTTTTTCTTCGATAACCTCAGTTTGTTACTTTTTGATCCTGGTAAATTAAGATAAGGGGCTTGGTTAATTAAACTGTCACATGGCAATACCTTGAGGAATTGCGAGGCCAACGCAGCTTTAATTGGGTGGCTGCTATTGTCCCGGTGCTGCCTCCCTTCTCAGAGAAGCAGCCCCACAGAGGGGAAAAACCCTCTCCTGGATACTGGCAAGGGATGGAAGAGCGGAAGGAGATGGGGATGAACATTTGAACGGAGAGGGGAGGGGTGAAGATGACGGTGATGTGATCTTAACTACGTAGGAAGAGGGAGATCGCGGAATTCAGAGATCAGTGATCTGATGTAGCCCCCTCAACCCTCCGCCCACTATAATACACCCAACTCTGGCTTTAGAGGACATGTGATGAATAATAACTTCAGGGATATGCCTGTGAAGGTTCCGTGACGTAGGGTGAGAATCAGCTTAGACCCAAGATTAGAGGGTTTGAATGCAGGTTGGGCAACGCTTGAATGAGGGCTGCATAATATATACATTGTGGTAATCTCTACGGTGCATCGGTTGCAAGGCAGGTCTCCAAAGCCCCACGGACAGCGTCAGCAGGCTTGAGCTGCATCGGTAATTAACAGCAGCCAATTAACAGTCAACCTCAGCATTTCACCTCAGACCACAACAAAGATCCATTATGGAGATTTGGAAGGCGTGCAGTGTAAACAACTAAGTGTGATAGATCTTCATACAGTATACTTATGGGCATTTGCATGTTCTCTCTCGGTGTGCACCCGCACCTGATTAAAATTCATAGCATGGTGAGGTAGATGGTGGGACGTGTGGATGTGTAGTGTTTCTGCGGACGTGTGCTGCTTCTGTGATCGGTGTTAAAGGGGAATACCACTCAGTTGATCAGTACATATAGTTAGTTGTTCCTATGAAGTCGCACTAGATTTCACTTTCTGATAACATCACAAGTTCAAGCCTTAGTTCTCCGGTATCTAACGGGAGTGAGTTGTCCAAGTAAAAGAAAATATTTATTGAACTGTCCTAGATCATAGATACAAAGATACATACAGCCTACAGAATTCTGCTGCTAGGCTTTTAACAAGACGCACACATCTCATATTACCCCAGTGCTGGCCTCCCTACACTGGTTGCCTATGACATTTAGAATTGGTTTTAAAATGTTATTGTACACATATAAGGCATTGCACGAGCTGGCACCGCTATACATTGCTGAGTTGTTGGTTCCATATACCACAGCAAGGCCGCTCAGGTCCTCAGATCAGGGATTTCTGGCTGTTCCAGAGTCTATGTTCAAATCCAGGGGTGATCGAGCCTTCGCTGTCTTTGCTCCCAGACTCTGGAACAGCCTTCCCTCCTATATTAGATCCACTGAATCAGTTTCAGCTTTTAAATCTAGTCTCAAAACCCATTTTTACAGATTGGCCTTTCCCAATGTATGATTTTATTGTATTGACTGTTTTACTTTTATGTACATTTAATATCCATTGTTATGTTTTTTTTTTTCTTCTGTCTTTTGTTTTACTCTCTTTTGTCAAGCACTTTGTGCTCTTAGCTAGAAAGGTGCTCTATAAATAAAAATTGTTATTATGTATTATTACTTTACTTTACCAACAGTATTTTAAATGGCTGTATCTTGAGCATTTTTACAAAATAAGCTTTCTTGAGATTACGTTGTAAAAGATGTGATATGAGCAACAATGTAGGTTAGTTGCTTGGGCTGTCTTGTCCTGGATCCTGGATAGCGTGATGCACATTCCATGGTGATGCTTTGAAAACGATTGTCCATCTGTCCCTGGAGGTGATCAAAATCTGCCTTGATTAAAAAGAGGGAAATCTGGGCGATCGTCTACAATCCACACCCCCCACCCTCCGCCCTGCCCACGCCCATCCCCTGGGCTGCCTCTCATCCCCTCACAAGTGGGGATGAAAGAGGATGAAGTTTTGAGCCTAGGGATAATCTAGTTCCCCAGATTGTGATAATGCTGCTCAGGATGAGCATGTGGATGAGATTGTTTGTGTGTATGTGTGTGTGTGTGTGTGCGTGCTAATGTCTGCGTTTATTGTGCTTGTATGTGTTGTTTGTATGAATGTACTTGTGTGCCTGCGTATTTGTTCTCACAAGAGAAGAGGCAGAGAATAGGAGAGGGAGCCATTGAATAGCACACATAGTATGAGGGAAAATACGAGAGTGGGGGGAAATACACACACTTAACGGTTGCTGTATCCAGGCAACCACATCAGAATTCAAGACATATCAAACAACAGGTGATTGCCACCATCTTCCTATTTCACTCTGAGCTGCTGAGCTATGACCACCTCTACTTGAATATGAATAAATATTCTCTATTTTCAAGTGACTGTAGAATTTGACAAATCCTACTGTATACAAAGGATAATTTCATTTAGTAAACCTTGTTTACTAAGGACACACATTTGCAGTGTGAAATGTCATGAAACAATTCAAATATATGGCCTGGAAATGGTCTTTGTTGTTTAGCTTTGTTTGTGTTCTTTATGAATTCTTCTTTTACTTTTCTACTCAAAAACATGTGGAATGACAGTGCGGCCGGTAAGCTTAAGCTCTGCTGAATTCTCATTTTAGTTATGAGTTCCCCGTCATTCCACATGGTCTCTTCCCACCCTCATCTGTGTCTGGTGTTGGCGTCCAGCTGTTCCATCAGTACGACAAGTGGTTCAGCAAACTCCCTCATTGTTCACTGACCAATCGCAAACACACCAGAATGCTGTCAACGACCATTTTCCACCCAGTGGTTTGCATTCGCCTGCACCTGTGGTTTTAGCCCAGAGGGCAAGGGATGCAGGAGCGGGTTGGAGAATGGGGAGAGTGGGCATTGGGGTGGAAAGGTTTTCCTCCGAATGCATCAGATGACAGCTGAGCCTTACCAGCAGAATTTGCATTTTCACAATTTGCATGAAGTCATTGGTGCTTGGAGGCAGTAACTTGCGCTTGTGTTTACATGTGTGTGTGTGTGTTTGCATGTGTGTGTGTGTGTGTGTCCCTTGCCATTCAGTATTAAGCGAAATAAAGCACTTGCCCAAACGTGAAAATGGTAATGCAATGGACTTGAATCAGAAGAACATGTGCTCAATTCATGGAAGTCTTATTTGCCTAAGACCTCTCACTCCAGAAATCAGGACAGTTGAAGTATTTGATGTCCTAAATATACTGGAATGATAAGAAATGACACTCACTCCCTCGACTGAGTAGCAACATGTTGTAGCAGAGTATCCCTTACACCATGCCGCAGTACAGAGACTACTGTGGAGAGTGTACTAGAATAGATATACCCTGCACTGCAGTGCCTTGCTAGCCTGGGTTGTGAATCTTATCAGGCAGAGTTGTGATAGTGGATTTTGTGTGTGTTTGTGTGTGTTTGTGTGTGTGCATGCACACATGTGTGTGTCCAGGCCCCTCCGGAGTCCATTAATCCCAAATCTAACAGACTTACTGCAGAGGCAGCCTTTGATGTGTGCTGAATCCCTCTCTGGAATATTGGATGCTGCTTCCACAGTATTCACTTCCCTTACTCTCGTCATTAATGCATGGGTTTGTTTTCCCCCGATGATGGAGGGATTGTCCAGCAGGACAGGTGGCTGCTGTGTTATGAGTTTGTCTACAATCCAGGTGTGTTTTCACCAGTTCTCTGATCTGTAATTTTACATCTCTGAGCTCCTATAATCCCATTCTTATCCTGTGTAAATCTTCTAATCTTTGACCCTAATCTTAAACCGCCACAAAGAATTGGACGGCGTGGATTGAGCAGAGTTATTTTTCTCACCTGCAAATTCAATGCATATATTTCTCAGTAAGTACTGAGGCCCTCTAGCCTTGGGGTTCTCTTTCTCAGGAGCTGAGTTTGAGGTATTTATTGCTATATATTTCTATTTATTTGTGTTTTATTGCAGTAGCCTGCACTTGAACCCAGTCCATTTTAAAGCCTCATGCTCATAACCCACCAGTCTCAGGAGTGAAACAGATGGAGAGGCAAAGAAGGTATAAATTAGACAGTGAGATGGAAAACACATTTCTATTTGAAACGATTATCCCCCCTGATGGGCAGACTAATAGACCGTTATTGCATTTCCGTCAGAGTTTCTTTTAATCTAATCATACATATAAACAGATGAGTGAGAGTGTTAGTGTGTGCGTGCGTGTGTGTGTATCCATACAGAGAGTACACAAGCAACCGGTGTCTAGACGGCAAACACCAATTTGGCTGGGGCGTGGAGGAACATCAATGCTAAAGCAATGTTGCTGAAACACGAGGCATGTTCCTCGGTCTAGCATGGAGAGGAGATTGTAGTGACAGACAGACTGCGATAGGAGGTGGGGAGGAGGTGCAGTAGAAATGGAGGAGAGGTTGGCAGAGCTCACTGTGGCTAATACATCCAAAGTGTGTCAGTTAACTCTGTAAATGCGTTAGGCCCCGGGGCGGAGAAAGCCAACACCATCGACTCAACCTGCCTCTCTCCACCTCTCCACTTAGCCTCTGTTCAACACCTGCCAATATCTTTAGGGGAGCTACACTGCTGTTCATTGGTACAATTGATCAAATGCCTACATGTTAAAGTGTACTGTTTTCTTATTGTGCATGTTAGCCTCATGAGGACATGTGCTGTGTGATGAATCTACAGTGGTGTGCTGCTATGCGCCGTGGCGTGCAGCAATACGAGTGGTTTTATTTTCCTTTACTTTCCTTTTCCATTATAACCGTAGGCAACAGGCAGTCAGGCTGAGGGCTGGGCATTCTCAAGGACCTCACCATACCATTCAATTTCAATACTATATAGATTTGAACACAGTATCAGTGTTATATACAGTACATATGAAATGTGCAGTGAATTGATATAAACTATACAGTGTATCTTTTTATTATTGTGATACATGATTGTGTGCATTATTGATTAGGAGACAAATAGAGCTAAAAACTGATTTGAATATTTCCATTCTTCTTTATTTGGCAAATTAAATGTGAACAATGCACACGTCCGTGTTATTTGTGTCCAGAGTCACACCTGTTGTTCTTCATTCCGACTAATATGTTTTTGTTTAGTTTTTTTCTGCGTCATATGAAGCCTCACATTTCTGATATTTTCCATCACAATTCTTTGTGCTTTTTCTGAGACATTTGTCACAGGAATTATAGTCAGGAATAGTCTTCAACTATGTGGCTGACCACCATGGCAATTCATTCTCCTGGGTCTCTTTCCCAACTCTGATTGCATTAGGTTTGAGTGTCATGGCTCCCGACATGTTGCACCTACCCTGTCTTTGTTGCGTTTGATCTGTTTGAACCATTAAGGGAAGGGCAGCGGCAGCAGGCTGTCAAATGTATGGCCGACGGCATTTTCCTTTCCCTCTCCTCTTTCCACAGTATTTATATACATACTCACTGTAGCTGTTGCCAAGGAGATGGGTTAGCTGCATGGCGTGTGGAATGATGGCCCTTTTATTTCTCCTGGGGGGGGGGGTGCTTCATCCTAGATGAGAGAGTTCCAAATTAAAAACACTCAAGGTCAGTGGATACCATAGAAGTAGGACCCTAATGCAACCATGATGACAAGTGTGTGTGTGTGTGTGTGTGTGTGTCGTATTACAGTGATGGCTCTGTTGAGACGGAGAATCAGAAACACTTTTCCTAATCCTACTAAACCAGTACACGGGAATGATTACTTGCACAAAGCCATGACACCATGAGTTCTTCAAATCCCTTTGTGGAGAGAGAGAGAGAGAGAAGAACAGAGAGAGAGAATAAAAGAAAGTGATTTCATTCAGCAAATGTGACAGGATTGTATGATGTCTGGTGGATCGTGTTATTGTATTGATTGTCAGAATGAAGCGTCAACAATGCTAAATGTGCTTATCCTTGTTGTTTCAAGCCAGTTATCAGGACGGGGCCGGCGCTCCTCAGTTAAATCCAGTCAGTTTAAGAATAGATCCCTCAAATCAAGAGAGTGTTGCAAATAACATCATCATTATAACATCATGGTTTAAATGTAAGATTTGGTTGGAGGGGAGCACTTCTAAAGATGACCCTCTGTGAATTAGCAACAAAAGGTTTTCCTTCATTCGTTCTTTAATGGGCTGTTTTAAACCTGTTTTCTCCCTGGATAGAAACAGGATTTCTGTAATTAGCTGGTGAGTCATAGAATCTCTAGGCTTATTTTTTTTAATTCTCCTTCCCCCCTTCTCTCTCTATCTCTCTCTCTCTAAATGGGCCAAGGCAACTTCCATGCAGTGTACTGGGGGAAGGAAGTAGATTAGGGCCATTTATAGGCAGAGTGATGCTGATCAGCCTTTCTCATCTCTGGTCTCTTGTCTGGTCCACACTGTGCCTTCTCATAAGGTTCTTCAGTTGAAGATATCTTTCGAAGACAGTGTGTTTGTGTTTGTTTGTATGTGTGTGTGTGTGTGTGTGTGGTGGGGGGTACGAGA